>RCUC01058689.1:0-12533 GCA_003697995.1 Taxidea taxus jeffersonii | reverse complement strand
CTCTCTCTCTCTCTCTCTGACAAATAAATAAAAAAATAAAATCTTTAAAAAAAAAAAGTGAGGCTCTTAAGTAGTCAACAAAAGAAAAAAAAAAGGAGGGAGATGATATATTACCTCATTTTAGGAAGACTTAGAACCATCCCGTCATTTATGTGCTCACCTGAAACATGTGTCAAGTTACCTCACTTCTATAAATGTCTGTTTCCCACTCTTTTTCCTCAAAAACCGAATGAGCATCTATTAAGACTCTTAGTTACAAATAACAAGAGCCCAACATGAAGCAAAAAGGAAATGTATCCCCTCATTAAACTTGGAAGTTCAAAGGGTGAACTTCAGGCCTGGCCGAATCTAAAAATTCAAGATAACGCCTGAATTCTGCCTTGCTCCAATCTTTCAGTTCTATTTTCTCCCATGTTGACTTGGGTTCTTTTCAAAAGGTGTCCAAGTTGGATACCAGCAGCCCCAGGAGACAGAGCACCCCATTCTCTAAAGAGCTAAAGAGCTCATTCTCAGATGTTAAGATTGGCTCGTGAAAGGTCATGTAGCCATCACTAATGACTCAGCGTGGTAGGATGGAGTACTCCGCATAAGTCTGCGGTCCAACCACACACAAGGTGAAAGCAAGGTGATATTACCAAAAGAAGAGAAAAATTCTGGGCAGGCAAATGATAGATGTCCACTACTAAACTTCTTTTTTTTTCCCCATTATTCATTTTTATCCCTCCTCTCATTTTCCTTTCCGAGAAGGGACTTGAATTAAGTCCTCTATGAACTTTTTCAAGGGGCCTCACTGTTAACTTGATAGTAATGAAAAGTTCTCTGTTGTTATGGTGTCTCCCCAAATTCATATGCTGAAGTCCCAACCTCTAATACCTCAGAATGTGACTTTATTTGGGGATAGAGTCTTTACAGATTTTAATCAAGTTAAAATGAGGTCATTAGAGAGGGCCTCAATCCAGTATGACTAGTGTCCTTATAAAAAGGAGAAGTTTGGAGATGCGCACATACAGAAAGAAGACAGCGTACACCTGGGGGACAGAGATAAGCAGGGAGCTGGAATAAGGGAAGAATATTTAATTGATAGTACTTTGGGTCTTGGCTTGGCTGACTATCCCTCATAGCTTTTTGTGGGGAGGGGTGGCAAGTAAAAGTAAACTAAAAATATAAAATTAAGGGGTGCCTGGGTGGCTCAGTCGGTTAAGTGTCCAACTCTTGCTTTCAGCTCAGGTTATGATCATAGGGTCATAGGGGTCATGGGATCAAGCCACACATGGGACTCTGCACTGATCATGGAGCCTGCTTGGGATTCTCTCTCCCTCTGCTCTGCCCACCCCCACCCATCCCCTCAACTGGCTTGCACTCTCTCTGTCTCTCCAAATAAATAAATTAAAATAAATACATAAATATATAAATTTAAAGAAAATAAATATCATTTATGGATCAGTGATGACAATGTATTATAATTAATTCTGTTTACTGTCATCCAAATGAAATATAGGCTATATATAAAATCAATAAAAGAACAGGATCAGTGACTTCCAAATTACTAGGAAAAACAATTAGCAGTTAAGAGGGAAAAGGGAAAAAGTACTCCCCAAATCCATTACCTTTGGGGGGTTTCTTTATACTTTTTTTCTTCACTGCAGACTAGAGAAAATTTCCTTATGTACCAATTACTGGAAACCAGTAACCTATACTAAGCACCCCTCCAGAGTCCCAGTAGGGTTAGAATGTTATCACTCAACTCCACATACTATCTTTGGAATTGGGCCAGAGTGTTTTGGGGTTGGGGGGGGGGTGATGGGTTGTTTTTGACCAGTTTGAGTCCATATTCTTGAAAATGAAAATTCCAGTGACCATAAGTGTTAATACTATTGCACCTCAGAAACACATGGCTTAAGATGTATGTTAGCAGAAAACAGTCTGAAGATGTCACTCAACAAAAAAACATTTCCAGAAGCTTAACACTTAATTGGTTTTATTGGCACCATCTGCTCATCAGTGTTGCTTGTGGGAAAGTGTTTTCATCAGATAGCAACAAGTTGAAAACAAGGCAGATCACCACACTTTGTTTGAATTTGACACCACATTTTGTCTGCCTCTTATCACAGTTTTAAATTGTCAAATTAAATAAGTGAGTGAATCATAGCATCTGCAGTACTTGTTAGACTCTGGTTTTCTCTGATCCCTCGGCCGTGCACTTGGGTCCGGAAGTCCTCCTCTCCCCAGGCCATCTGACTGCTCAGCCAGACATTTGGAGAAGTCTTTGAGGAGTAGTATTCAAGCAAATTTCTTCACACGCTCTGCTTTTTTCATCCTAAAAATCTGGTTGTTCTAACACATCAGGTGTAGAGGATCATGCTGCAATGAAGATCAGACACTGGGTGAAGATAGGAGCTAAAATTACTCTATTATGAAGGCATTTTGACAACGAAGCACTAATGATAAGAGAGTTCACTGGATTTCCTGCCTTCAGTGTTTACTTTAATATAATGAATTTAACCACGCTTTATTTTAAAGATACTTATAGGGGTACCTGGGTGGGTCAGTCGTGGGGCATCTGCCTTCCGCTCAGGTCGTGATCCCAGGGTCCTGGGATCAAACCCCACATTGGGCTCCCTGCTTGGTGGGAAGCCTACTTCTCCCTCTCCTGCTCCCCCTGCTTGTGTTCCCTCTCCTGCCATCTCTCTTTCTGTCAAATAGATACATGAAAACCTTTAAAAAGTAAAAAATAAGGATATTGATATAATAAACTAAAACATGCATAATCATTACAATGTTCATTTCAGAATTTGACTTAAAAATTAGAAGTTAATACTATGTCCTTACTTCTTTAGACTTATACATCACTTTTACACGGACAAATGTGAAAAAAAAAAAGATCATTTGCCAAAGTGGCAATTTAGCCAAAGCAAACATAACACTTATTAAGAAAGAGAATGTAAACAGCAGCTTTCTTTCTTAGCCATCTTGGCTGTTGGTATAACAGTTTATATTACACCAAATTGATACTTTTTATTGAAAAATAAAATGATAAACAAGAAAAATAAGACTATCCTCAAAGCTCTATTCAGGACATAAAAGACTGCCAGGGAAAACAGCAAAAACCGAGTCATACAAAGATGTAAATTTAAGTTTATTCTTCTCTTTTTTTCATAACAAACACACACACATATACATGTACACACCTACCCCGGAGTTTAGAATATACCTTGGCATCAGTCAGTTTTTAAAAATTTGCATCTTGCTTTTATTTTCTTATTACAATATAACATCTTTCCAAATCACTAAAATTGCTTGAAAACATTGTTATTACCCTTTTATTATGAGGATGATATTTTATTATTATTTCTCTTCATATTTTTGTATTTATATTTTTTGTATTTATATTTATTATTGCTATGTGGATAACAATATTTTCCATGTTATTACTTAGATAGGTTTTTTCCTGTTTTTTTTATTATCTAAATACCACTGAGAAGAAAGTCTGCACAAAAGTTTTGCCAGCATTTCTGATCTCCTTAATATAGCTACTAGTTAGGACTATAACAGATCCTAGGAATGAAAAGATGTGAAAAACCTAAAGCCCTCTGAATATGTTAGTAGATTACTTTCCTCAAAAGCTGACCATCCTTTGGAACTAGAGCGTATTATGCTTGGCGAAATAAGTCAACTGGAGAAAGACAACTATCACATGATCTCCCTGATATGAGGAAGTGGAGATGCAATGGGGGTGGGAGTTAAGGTGGTAGGAAAAGTAAAAATGAAACAAGATGGGATCGGGAGGGAGACAAACCAAAAGAGACTCTTAATGTCATAAAACAAACTGAGGGGGGTGGGGGGGGAGAGGGGTTGGGAGAGGGGGGTGGGGTTACATTATATGTTTAAATAAAGCTTAAATTAAAAAAAAAAAAAGCTGACCATCTTTATTAACGTTTACTAGTTAATTTTAAAAAGAGGGAGAAGTAGTTAATACGTTATTTTAAAATTGTTTTTATGATCAAGAAAATGGACATTTTTCCAATGCTAATTAGTAATTTGTAATTGTTCTTTTGTGAAAAGTTGCATTTCCCTGTCCCATTTCTTGATAAATCCTCACATCTTTTAGGATATCTTCAGCGTACTGATCTTATCCCTTGTCTTATTTTTCTATTTACTTTTTATTTGATTTTTCCACTTTGCAAAACACAGATCTTTCAAAAACTCTCTTTAAAAAAATCTCTTCACCTTTTCTTTCTTGTTTTTGTTCATTGCTTTTAGACTGACAAATACCTTCACAGTGCAGATTCTCCTGTTTTATCTCTTTTTATTCTGTTCACCTGTGGGTGGGGGCCGCTCAGAAGCTTCTCATTGCCTCAGATCCCAACATACAGTGTGAATCTCCTGGCCCCAGAAGCTGCCTACTCCCCAACAGCAGCCATTCTCAAGAGCCAGGGTCCTGAGGGGGTCAGTAGCAAACAAAGCAGATGCAAATCTTCATTCTCCCAGAGCTCCCATCCCCTTCCTGGGGCATCACTGTTTCCCCAGTGCCTAGCTTTTTTTATCACGGTAATTTTGCTAGTGTGCCACTGCTTGGTTGTCCCCTCCTTTTCAATTACCCAAATGTGACACCTGGTCCAAGAGCCTGTTCTCCCAAGAATTCCTTTCTGAGGAGCCACCTATGTGACAATCCCCTTAGTTTGCAAGCCCTTGGATTACTGTGTTCTACTCTCCACAATGAGTTCCTTTGTACTATTCTCCACCGGTAACAATAACATGGCCACCAAGATGATGTGTCCCCCAGATGCCACTTTGCATAAGTAGTTCTCTTTTTTAAATTTTTTTGAAGATTTATTTATTTAATTGAGAGGGAGAGAGAGAGAGCATGAGGGGTGTAAGGGGCAGGGGGAGAAGCAGACTTCCCACTGAGCAGGGTGCCAGATGTGATGGGGGGCTCCATCCCCCAACTCCAGGATCATGACCTGAGCCCAAGGCAGATGCTTAACCAACTGAGCCACCCAGGTGCGCCCCACCCCCTTTTTTTTTTACATCTAATTCTAACCCATGCCAAGTGTATTTTGGTTTATAGTGTTGGGTTAGAAACAAGACTGATTCTTTTTCAATGTCAATACACAGAGCACCAGTAAAAATAGTATCCCTTGCCCATTGATTTGTGACACTTCTTTTATCATGTATTAATCCTTTCTCGAATACTGGGTTTCGAGTCTGTTTTAGTGATCTTTCTGTTTTGCACCACGACAGCAGTATAGTCTAGCTTTATTACATACTTTTTGATGTAAAGTAATATGGATTGTTTACCCTACACCTCATGCTACGGGTATTCCTAGTTATTCTATGTTTTTTATTGCTATTCTGAATGAAATTTTTCTGTTCTGTTTTCTTACTTATTTTTACTGGTTTATTGGAAGGTTTTTTTTAAATATATGTTTAGGGGCGCCTGGGTGGCTCAGTGGGCTAAAGCCTCTGCCTTGGGCTCGGGTCGTGATCCCAGGGTCCTGGGTTCGAGCCCCACGTCGGGCTCTCTGCTCAGCAGGGAGCCTGCTTCCTCCTCTCTCTCTCTGCCTGCCTCTCTGCCTACTTGTGATCTCTGTCTGTCAAATAAATAAATAAAATCTTAAAAAAAATTTTAAATATATGTTTATCTCTTGGGGCACCTGGGTGGCTCAGTCGATAAGTGGCTGTCTTGGGCTCAGGTCCTGTTCTCAGGGTCCTGGAGTCCTGCATCCGACTCCCTGCTGAGCCGACAGTCTGCTTCTCCCTCTCCCTCTGCCTGCTGCTCCCCTTGCTTGTGCTCTCTTTCTGTCAAATAAATAAAATCTTGAAATATATATATATGTTTATCTCAAATCTAAGATTTCATTTTCAATAACTATTAGTTGATTTTATAAATTTCACCAACACCTAATCATAATATCTGTAGATAATGAAAATTTACTTCTCCTTCCTAAGGGTTATGTCTGTGTCAACTGGAAATTCCAGAATAATATTAATTAATAATGTTCACAATGGGTATTCTTGCCACAGAAAAACTAAAATCATGGCTAAGGAGAAACTATGGTCAATCTTCTATTAAAAGTAAAGTTGAAAACAAGCCATGCTTAATTATCCTAGCTTAGATGATCTACTTTGCAAAATTTACTATGGATAAGGTACATCAGGATCCTGGAGAAATATTCATTTCTCCAGCAGGAGCACGACATCTGACTGACACTTCGAAAGGTAGCTTGGAAAGGAAAGGAGCTTCAGATCTAGATGGCAGTTGGGAGGAGGAAGGCCAGAGGGAAGTTCAATGACTTAGTCTCTAGATTCCCCTACTTCCTTTTCTTAAGAGAAGTTTCTGGAACCATGGCAAGTGGAGTCAGTCTCCTTCCAGGAGGACTATAACAGAGAGACAGAAGTGACCATCACTTAAGCATCCTGTAAGGCAAAGCATTTTTGTAGATGATAAAACTAAAGGAACTTCATATGATGACTAAAAGTTGCTTTGTTTCTAACTTACAAGACGTAAATAATTACATCTCCCTCTTAAGGTTGTGTGCTAATTACAGGAAATACATGTAAAAGATAATAAACAACAACCATTATTATTGCAGAGCACACGTCAAATTTTATAAACAAATATTGAGCTATTTCAGGAATTTTTCTCTATTTCCTATTTCTACAACTAATAATTATGGCATTTCCTATCAAACACCTTGTTAGTTTTACTCCACATTGTAGCAAAGACTTATTAAGACTTCTATAAAGGGTTCATATTACTGGAACTTCATTATCACCTGGACAAAATAGTATAGTGCACTTATTAGTCTTGTACACAGTAAATACATAAATACTTTTTAATTTAAATTCAATAGCCAACAGATAGAACATCATGGGTGTTTGATGTAGTGTTCAATGATTCATTAGTTGCATATAAATATTTTAAACCAATGACATTCACACATTTTATGTTGCATTCATTTTTTTATACAAGATTTTATTTATTTATTTGTCAGAGAGAGAGAGAGCAAGAGAACACAAGCAGGGGAAGTGGCAGGCAGAGAGAGAAGCAGGCTCCCCGCTGACCAAGGAGCCTGATGCAGGACTCAATCCCAAAACCCTGGGATCATGACCTGAGCCTAAGTCACATGTTTAACTGACTGAGTGACCCAGGCATCTCTGTTTCAATCATTCTTAATTTTAAAATTTGTCAAGGGAGCACCTGGCTGGCTCAGTCTATAGAGCATGCGACTCCTGATCTCAGAGTTGTGAGCTCAAGCCCCATGTTATGTGTAGAGCTTACTTAAAAAAAAAATTAAGGCCTAAAATATTTCACTGAAAATAAGTAATTTGCTAATCTGCAAAGAAATTCCTATTCGTGACAGTAGAGTACATCTCATCTCATTTAAGATTTAAGCAAAATTGCATCATAAGCAAAGAAAGGAAATATTTAAAATGTACATATAGATCACTGAAGCAAAACATAGTTATAGATTATACATTTACTAAGAAAATCTAATAAGTGTTAAAATTCATCTTATTATCTATGCAGTATTACTGTCAAAAAATGTTTATTGTGAATCTAATCATAAGAGAAAAAAATCACAGTAATCCAAATTGAGAAACAGTCTACAAAACAACTAGCTTAGACTCTTCTGTGAGATCAATGTCATGAAAGACAAGAAAGGCTGAGAAAGGGTTCTAGATTAGAGGAAACTCAAAAGACTTAACTAAATGCAATGTAGGATCTGTGATTGGGTTCTGAAGCAGAGTTTAAAATTATTTGTGTTCAACAATATTGGAACAATGGGAGAATTTGAAAATAAACTGCATAGTAGATAATAATGGATTCAGGTTAAATTTATTAAGTGTGATTATTTGGCAGTTATTATGTAGACTAGCCTTATTCCTGAGCACTACATGCTGAGGAATCAGGATGTCTGCAACTAACTTACTTCTAAAATAAAGAAAAAATATAAATATTTGGAGAGAAGCAAATATGGCAAAATGTTCATTTTGGAACCTACATACATACAGTCGTTCATTGAACTCTTCTTTCAACTTTGCTACAGGCTCAAAAAAATTTTTCATATAAAATTGAGAGTAGAAAAAGCTAAACTACCTAATTTAAAAAGCACATTGTAGCTGACAATAAGTGGACACTCCCTCTTCCTTTCTCATCCATGCCCTCCTCCCTACATATCCCTGAAGCTACCAGTTGTCTGTTGGCTCAACTGTCCTGTCATTGCCTTGGGTTTCTGGTGTCCTGCAGAAACCACTCACACAATAAATCCACTGTAGCCATTGACGTGTTCTCTTTCATAAGACGGAGTTCATTCTCAAGTGCACATGATTTATTTAGCTCCGACCATCTGCAGGCATACTTTTTCTTGCGTTTGACTAGTCAAAGAATTTGTATGTTATCCTAATTAAAATTAAAATTTTATAGAACTCATTGGGAGGGCCTTTATTGAAAACAAACAAAAAAATTTTTTTTGTTCCTCAGTTTTCTTCCTGTAACTTAAGGAAATCTACCTGCCTCACAGGATTGCTGTGAGGATTAAACGGACAATTGGATTAAAACACTCAACCGAGAACTTGGTAATCAATCCATTCACTGATGTTCAATAAATTGTGGCCTTAATTATGGAGCAGGGTCTTATCTGTTGTTTGTAAAGAAAATAGCCCAATACTATACATAAGAACTCTCAACAGAGTTCAAATTTATCATTTCTAGTGAGAGAAAATGTGGGAAGACTCATAAAATAGTCTGCTCCGAGCAAAATGATTTCTATTACAGATGTTACCTGAGCAATAGAAAGCTGGTATTATGGAAATTTACAGGTAATATTAAAGTACAGTATATTAATATAAATATTAAAGTACAGTAACTCATTATACCCACAGTCTTTAATTCTAAAATCTTTCTTAGAAAGTTCTAACTTTGGTCTGTAGGGGTAGTATGCAATGATTCTTTTTTTTTTTTTTCTTTTTTTCCATTCCTCCAGCCCTGGTAGATGCAAATACTAAATACTCAATAAACCTTTCCAGGAGTCCCTGGGTGGTTCAGTCTGTTAAGTGTCTGACCCTTGATCTCAGCTCAGGGCATGACCTCAGCTCAGGTCTTAATCTCAAGTAGTAAGTTCAAGCCCCGAGTTGGGCTCTATGCTGGGCATGAGCCTACTTTAAAAATATATGTATACATAAGTGTTTCCAGATTGAAGTAAAGTTGAGAGAACAAAATGGAATGTTTGTATGCTTATGGGAATGACCTTGAAGAGAGGGAGGAAAAAATGACAATGTAGGAAAGAGAGGGAAGAACTGCAAGTGGTGCGTCTTAATAGACAAGAGATGAAGAGATTAGTCTTTAAGAGGAGCCCATACTATTCATCCAAGAGTCATACTTGACTTGATTGATGATGTGAGAGGAGATGCTGGGTGTTTGAAGGTAATCAATTGTCATGTAAGAGAATGAATGGACTGGGAGAATACAGAACATTTCTCAGAAATCGCTAAAGGCCCAATGAGGTTAATGATCATAGATTTAGGGACACCTGGGTGGCTCACTTGGTTAAGCATCTGTCTTCGGCTCAGGTCATGATTCCAGGACCCCGGGATGGAGCCCCACATCAGGCTCTCTGCTCGGTGGGGAGCCTGCTTTTCCCTCTCCCTCTGCCTGCTGCTCTGCCTGCTTGTACATGCTGTCTCACACACACACTCTCTCTCAAATAAGTAAAATCTTTTAAAAAATGATTGTAGATTTAAAATGAAACCAAAAATAGGCAATACCTGGGTTAACCAGGTTGTGCTTCTATTAAGGCAGTACGATGAAGTAAGAGAGAGGGACAAGGGATTTGCAGATGAATACAAGTGAGTGATTACAGTGCTTGTCTATGGAATTTGTACTGGATAAGGAGGGAAAGGCGTTCAACAGGAAGAGGGGAGATGGCTAAAAAACGGTAGGGTCAGTGGACTGTCAGTTCTGGTTGGACCCAAGCCTTGTTAGAGTTACAGGATAAAGAAAGGAGTTAGAAAAGTGGTTGTCAGAGAAGAGTATGCTGTTGCAATTATTGTAATGAACAGGTCTAGGATGTAATAATAGACATGAGGTGCTAAGGCAGGACAGAAGTCGAGATTATTGGAAGAGTGATGTGAAGGAACTAAGTAACCAAAGTGTTGGAGGGATCACCCATGCGTTTCACATTACCAAGAACTAAAATACAAGTAGCATGCAGAGGAATAAATAAAAGGAAATAAAATAACTGGAAATAAATAAATAACAGGAAATAAATACCAGAAATAAAACCAAGAAATCAGAATAACCCAGAGAGCCAGTAGACAAAAGCAAAATGGAGATAAGTGGAGACAGTCTGATGATATGCAACTCATACCTGAGTATCTTTTTAAATATTTTATTTATTTATTTGACAGAGAGCAAGCGAGCACAAGCAAGGGGAGCAATGGACAGAGCAAGAGGGAGAAACGGGCTCCTCGCTGAGCAGGGAGCCTGATTCAGGTCTCAATCCCAGGATCCCGGGAGCATGACCTGAGCCAAAGGCAGCTGCTTAACCAACTGAGCCACTCAGGCACCCCACATCTGAGTACTTCTTTAGGAAAGAGGGAGTGAGAATACTCTGAAAGTGATGATAACGGCACAGGGAGGACACATACTCCCACTGCAACTCCAACCGGGGTGATGTCTTACAACTTGGTAGTGTCATAGTAGGCTCAGGAGAGAAGCAGGTTTTGATTAGAGCAAGGCAGTAAAGGGAACCTTCAGAGAAGGTTATAGGTATAGAACAGTTTATTGATGATGGATCACAAGTTCCAAAGGAAATGATGTTAAAGATTCAGAAGTCATGGAAAAGTGAAGGAAAGGATACGAACAGGGTAGGGATTAGATGAGAAGTAGAGCTACTTGTAGTTTTAATATGAGATTAATTTTAGTGGGCTCAAGACAGATAAGGTGGCAGGGTGTGATCAGGGAGTAGTGGGTTTCCAGGGCATCCCCTGACCCTACAGATAGAGGCAAAGTTGTAAGAAGGTGTAAGAAGGGGCAGTCTTACTGCAAGTACAAGGAGTGCCTTTTTGGTCTCTGACCAGAGTTGACATTTAGTGTCCTTGGAATTGCATTATGTCTATAAAATGGCTTGGAGAGAATACTAGATGCTCAATAAATGCTCACTGAATGAATGAATAAAATGTGAATGATGGCTTCCTTTCCAGCATCTTAGAGGTATTAGCACATTCACACCATCAGATATTTCAGTGAATTCCCAAAGCTACCCCTCTGTTCTTAACACCCTTAAGATCTCTTTCTCTCTCCCTATTGAATTCGAAGATTTGGAGGCCAGGTAACAGGCCTTAATTTTACATACAGATGTCCCCTTTAAGGAAAACACAACTCCGGAAGGAAAGGAGCAAGAGGAGGGGAAATTTTGTGACTACCCAGTTCTTCTTCTGAGAAAGTTAGATATTAGTCACCGTTCTTTCTGCTTTATTTGTCCACCAGCAGCCCTTGGTCAGAAACTAAGAACCAAGCCATCTGTCGAGTTTTCACTCATCAGGGAGGATGCATTATTTATGCTGCTTTGAGTTCCTGCATGTGGGAATAAGCCCATTAGCCAGAATTTCCCAAAACCCTGGGCCATAGGCAATCCTTGCAGCAGAAGGTAGTGACGTGCAGCACTCCAGATGCCATGGAAGTCCTCCTAGTGCTTTCAGCAGAACTGCCTGCACTGCTCAATCTCCCCTCACAGACCCAACCTCCTTCCTGTCCGCCTCCTCCCAGTCCCTTCCCCATCCACCTCCATTAACTCTAGCCCAGTCTGCATAAAACGAATTATGATTCAGATATCCATTTTTGTGATCATGTTACTCCTGTTGCCTAAGGACCAAGTGGCAAAGTACAATTATGGCTATTATTACACATATATCAGATGGACTTTGAAACAATGTGATTACAATACTAAGCTTTGAGTATAAACTGCCTTTGCAATGCACCTGACTCAGTCATGTCAAACATTATTAGACAGGACAATAGGAAAACTAGGCTGAGCAAATCCCTCTTAACAATTATTATCTTTTTTCTGTTTCCCAAGTGTTTTTCTTTATTTCCTTAAAGAATGGCATTGTCTAGGAACTGTAATAGAGTGCTGCTCTTTGGCAACAGTGATATTACTATCATCAACAATGTCCAAGGTGTTTATTCATAACTGAATGATTTGGAGAATCGAATCTGCAGATAGTTCTGCTGCCCCAATTAACCCATCATATTTATTTCCGACAAGTACTTACTGAGCAACTACTATATGTCAATCACAGTTGTCTTTTTACCTTATGTCTATTTACCCGCGAAACACATTAGATTGTGAATTTTCCAGTCCTTTTTTCCCTTTCCAAAATATAACTTCTTATAAAATACCTATATTCCCGCAACACTGCTAAGTGAAATGATAAATATAAGGCACATAAAATAAATTTTGAAGAAAACAAGTATGTGGTATACTTTAGCGCACTTCTATTTCTCATTAATATTTAACTCTCAACAGTCA
>RCUC01058684.1:0-21289 GCA_003697995.1 Taxidea taxus jeffersonii | reverse complement strand
AAAAAAGATTTTATTTATTTATTTGACACAGAGAGAGAGGTCACAAATATGCAGAGAGGCAGGCAGAGAGAGAGGGGGAAGCAGGCTCCCCGCTGAGCAGAGAGCCCAATGTGGGGCTTGATCCCAGGACCCTGAGAACATGACCTGAGCCAAAGGCAGAGGCTTAACCCACTGAGCCACCCAAGCACCCCAAGAAATAATATTAAGTTGAGCACCTGGCTGGCTCAGTTGGAAGAGTGTGCAACTCCTGATCTCAGGGTCATGAGTTCAAGCCCCCACAATGGGTGTAGAGATTACTAAAAAAATATAACTAAAAAGAAAGAAAGAAAGAAGGAAGGAAGGGAAGGAAGGAAGAAAGAGAGAAAATTAAGTGGAACCCCCCTCCCCCCATGGAACTAGGATCATAACTCACTTTCAGGGTCAAATAGGAAATACAAATGTCTGATAGGCCAGCACATAATATAATAGGGAGTTGAGCGGCCTGTGCCTGGAGAATCTACATTCCCAAGCCCTAAGGGGTCACATTTTTTATAAATTCTTCGTTTGGCAAAATAAAATATGGCTGCCAGTTTGAGACTCCCGTATATACAGTAGGCTATTAATCAGGTTAAAAAAAGAGGTCATTTATATATAGATAGATAAGGTGGAGAACAGGTAAATATAATATCATAAAAGGAAATCCTCTCATTCATATCCAATAGCTATTTATAACAACTTTCTGTAAGTCATCTGCTTTTTTTTCTCTCAGCTTCAGTTTTCCCATGTGTAAAATGGAGGTAGTGAGAGCTGCTTCAAGGATTTGTTACAGGATTAGAAAAAATACAGGAGAGCACCTGGCACAGTACCTATTATTCACTCGGGCACTAGCCTTATACTAACACGGCCAACGTTAAGCCACTTCTAAGGTAGCCAAATTTAGTTAAGGGTCCCTCAGCAGCCCTAACCCCTCTACCTATGCCGGCACTAAGAGGCCTGCCCTGTGTCATACCACTGAACACACCATGGGCTCTCTTGGCCAAGTCCAGGGACAACCCATGATGATGGAAAGAGCCTGAGAGAGATGACAGGAGGGCAATCCCTGAGGTTATCTGAAACATTTTTAGGGATTTCCTTAAGACACCTGAGGAAACTGACCTGACCTCTAGGGCTGCTCCTAGGAGTGGAAAACTGAACAGAGAGGAAGGAAGTGCTTGCCCTGCAGGAACTTTCACCCTTGCTGGTCCCAAGCACTCCTCAGGATGTGCTGTGAAAGCCCATCTCCCTTCCTACCCTCCCACCTTCTCTGGAGGGAACTACTGCAAGACAGTTACTCAGGATTCCAGGGAGACAAACTGAATGGCTCATGCTGGTTGCCAGATATTTCCAGATCTCCGCGTTCTGGGTACATGGGAGGGTTACTCTTCTTGTCCTCTTGTGATTGGGTGGGAACAAAGCATTATCTGTCCAGTGAGTTGTGAGTGGAAGTAGAGGGTTGACTTCAAGAATGAGTATTTAACTACAGATGCAAGACCCTCCAGAGCATTCCTTTCCCTCTGGCCAGTGACATGCAACATCCCAGACTATGGCTGTAATGCCAGTCTGGTCTCTGAGGGCCTATGATGAACACAGGCCCCACTGCTGACCCATCATGGACAGGCTGCATGAAGCCCAAAATAAATCTTCACTATTCTACACCACTGAAATTCTGGGTTGTTACGACATAATCCAGTTTATTCTGACCAATACATAGATAATTATATACTGAATGGAACCTTAGAAACCATTTTGTGCAATGTCTTCATTTCACAGAGGTAAACTGAGCTTCAGTGAAGGGAAATGCTAGTCCCCCATCACCGAGTTAGTGAGTGGTAGAGTTGGGATCACAACCCATGTCTTGTCTGTCTCGGTCCGGTGACCTAAGTGCTCTTACTCAAGACACAGAGAATATTTGCCGCTAGGTGGGACCTGTCACACTAAATCATCTCAAGGCACTTCAGCCAAATTTGCCAAAAGAGACTCCACGATGATGGAAAGAACACATGACTGATAGTCAGAAATCAAGTCTTCTGCGCTTTCATGAAGATGGCACTGAAAGCGAAGAAGGAAGCCCCTGTCCCCCCCAAAGACAAAATCAAAGCCAAAGCCAAAGCCAAAGCCAAAGCTTTTAAGTCTAAGAAAGCGGTGCTGAATGGCGTCCACAGTCACAAAGAAAAGAAGATCTGCATGTCATCTACAATCCCACCGCCCAAGACAATGGGTCTCTGAAGGCAGTCCAAATATCCTCCAAAGAGTGCCCCCAGGAGAAACAAAGTTGACCATTGTGCCATCATCAAGATCCCCCTATCGAGTCAGCCATGAAGAAAACAGAAGACAACAACACACTTGTGTTCACTGTGGATGTCAAGGCCACCAAGCATCAGGTCAAACAGGCTGTGAAGAAGCTCTAGGACATTGATGTGGCCAAGGTCAACACCCTGATCAGACCCAATGGAGGAAAAAAAAGCATATGTTCGACTGGCTCCTGAGTATGATGCTTTGCATGTTGCCAACAAAACTGGGATCATCTAACTGAGTCCAGCTGGCTAAATCTAAATTTTTTCACCATAAAAAGAAAAAACAAAGAAACTAAGGTTTTCGGTCCTAGTCCTACCATTGAACCTACTACATGACCTTGGATTCAAGTCTATTAGTTTCTGTTTTGACACCAATGCACTCTGGGACCAAAGGCAAGCCATGCCACATCCCTAGCCCCTGTTTCTCCAGAAGTAAAATGAGTCCATTGATTAAGGCTTCAGGTATTTAAAACATGTGCCTCACAGAAGAACATCCATAGAGGCTGCCCAGGAGAGAAGGGCTAGGCCAGGTAGGTGTGGCTCTGATCCACCTCTCCTTCAACCAGAACAGCTTTATTTTCCTCTGACTTATTTGTTTAGGCTTTGGTAAGATTTCCCACCACTGGACTTGATTTCTGAGGTCCCTGGCAGCTCCGAGATTTGTGATTCTAGTTCTTGGATTCTGCCCAGTAGTTTCTGAGTGATAGCTTGGTGGCTGGAAGAGCAGAAGGCAACCGACATTGAGGGAGTTCAAAAGTTTGGTTGAGAAGAGCAAATTATGATAGTGATTTTTTTGGCTCAGACTGTCCCAGGCTCTCTGGAGTATGTGTGGAGGGGAAGGGTCAGAGAATGGTTCTGGAAGGAGTGATGATTGGAAAGGATTGCCTGCTGAGGTTATAGAATATGTGAGGCCGAGGTAATAGTACTTGGGATAAAGATTTTGTCTAACTATCCCTGGTCCGATGAAAAGGAGCTAGAAGGCCCATTACCTCAAAAACTGAATCTGAAGATTAGTCCTCAGATGTCAGAAGTGGCTCAGGCCTCTGCCTAGTAATGATAGGGGCAGCTACTTATTTTTGATGAAATTGGGGGCTGGCCTTGTATTTAAACAGACAATAATCACCTAAGTAGAAGAGGCTTTGGTATGGAGCCAGACATAATTTAATGAGTGAAAGATTAAATGCAGCAGGGAGTGCCCAGAGGCCTTCTCCTTTTTCTGAGACCTACCTTCACCTCAGAAGTCCTCAGAAGCTTCATCACTTCTCCTTCTCGGGCATAATCCAAGGGTGTGTGTCCCATTTCATTCCTCTGCAGAGGGTTGGCTCCTGGCAGGAAGAGAAGTAGTCAAAGGCTCTGAGTGATCACGGTGAGGCCTCAGCCTTCTCTCAGAGGTAACCTGGGCCCTGACTTCAGAGAAGAAATTTCCTCTGAAGTAGGGAGCAACAAAACCCTAAGAGATTGTAGAATGGTGAGAAAAACATGTCAAGGTACTCTGAGAGGACAGTCCTTAGTTCTCTCTAACACCAAGGTCAGGGTATCAGGGTTCATACACATATATGCACACATGTGCAGAAACATATTACCCATACTACCATATATACAAAGATGTGTTATATGTACACATAGGTGCTTTGTACACAAATACACACACAGTTACCCCCCAAATACACACAGCTGAACATGCTAATATACCAAACACATAGATTAGTATATCCTACCACCAATGCATCAGTCATTAAAATGCCCGTATGATTAAGGTCATTTGCATATAGATGAATAAAATCATATAAAAGGGTTCCTTTCCAAAGCACAGAATATAAAAAAAAAAAAGCAAAACAGCCCCCTTTTTTCCTGCTCTCTGCTCTTCTCTCTCGCTCCTTTAATGCCCTTTTACCTTGGTATTTCCTGTCTACCAGAGTTAGTGGAGTCCTCTGGAAGGGAGTAGGCATCACCAGGAACCTGGTTATGGCAGCCTCGATGCCCTTACCAGTGCCTAACTGTTGGTGAGTGTGTGCATGTAGGCAGGCATTTCTTCCAATCATTAGTTGCTGTGATTTGAGGACAAAGAACTTGAGGTATGATAAAAAGAAGGAGCTTGCCCAGGCCATCAATCTACCTTCTTTCTCTTTTAAGTTCTCGCAGCTGACAAGCCTATTTAAACTGGGACTACTTGGTGCAATGTCTTGGAAGATATGGAGGAAGGGCTCCCCTGACCTCCACATTGCTAGAATCTCCTTCCCAAGGCCATGTCTGAACACCTCACTCTCCTCTTCAAAAACTGTCCATATCATTCAGTTTGGCAAAACTTGAATGTGTGGGGCTTGAGACACAGAAGAATCAGATCTGGCCTGGCACCTAAAGCACTTCTCTCAAACCACAGAAAGCTGTGCCTTGAACAGAGCAGATGCTCAAGAACTATATATTAAATGGAACATTCCTTGATCTTTTTTCTTGCTAAGGAAGTACTGTCTGGAAGTAAAGAAGGGTTAAGACTCCGCCCCTGTTGTAAGGATATAGTGAGCTGGTTGGGAACACTGTACATGCAGGCAAATGCACATCAACATACGGGAGGGCTCAAGGTGGATGTCTAGCTATGGTTTGCTGATGGACTATAAAACCCAGCATTTCTCAGTCCTACGCTGTGGAAACATCTGTCCCAGGATATAAAACTATTCCTACTGAAGCTCTCTACTTCTTAAAGGTCTATAAATTTTCAACAATTATAAGCATTTATTAAGCATTTACATGTGGCTGTCTGCCTGGACTGCAGAGGAACAGGTGTGGGAGGAAGAGGGGACGGGGAGGGGAGCAAGAAGTATGATCCAGGCCAAGGACACTTATCAATGAGAAAAATTAATACTTTTATACATAATCCTATTTTCTAATAGCAATTTGAAATACTTATGTTCTTTTTTATTGAGATATAATCCTCATACCATAAAATTCAACCTTTTAAAGTATAAAATTCACTGGTTTTAAATATACTTACAGGGTTGTACAACCACTCTAGATACATACAACTGATTATACATCCACACAACTGATTCTAGATCATTTTCATAATCTTGACAAGAAACCCCATAACCATTATCAGACATCCTCTATTCTCTCTAAACCCAGCAACCGTTAGTCTACTTTCTGTTTCTATAGACCTGTCTATACTTGACATTTCATATAAAAGGAAACATAAAATATATGGCCTTTTCTGTCTGGCTTCTTTCATTTAGCATGTTCTCAGGGTTCATTGATGTTGTAGTACCTGTCAATCATGCTGCAACATGAAAGCAGGAATGCAGCATTCCTTTTCATGGATGTGTAAAGCTCCATTCTGTGGATAGGCCACACATTTTGCTTAGCCATGCATCAGTTGATGGACATTTGGGTCGTTTCTCCCTTTGGCTATTGGGAACAATGCTGCTATGAACGTATGCGTATAAGTCTTTGCATGTCTCTTGGCTATAAATCTAGGAGTGGTGGTCATGGGGGCTGCGGGTATTTGCTGAGCACTATGTGCTGGACACTGAGCTCTGCACTTCTTGTACACTGTATCACTTAACCCTTGCAACCACTGCTGAGAGGGAGAAATTAAAATTCCCATGCTACAGACATGAGAACTGGGGCCCAGAAAAGTGAACCAACTAGCCCAAGGTCACAAAGCTAATTATCTGTTTGGACCAAGAGTCCAACTCATTGCTAGGTTTTCTCAACTCCAAATTCTCCACGTTCCCACGGGGCAGCCCTGACACAGCTCTGCTGAAATACCCTTCCCCGCTTTTCACCGCTTACAGGACCAAGTGGTACCTCCCTGTAAGGAGGGTGTCTGTGCTCTTCCTAACTACTAGCCAAGTCCTTAGGGGCTCCACTGGAGCCTCCTTCTTTCAGTTCTATTGGTGGTGACTGAGGGCTTTGTATTTGCAGGGCTCTGGATACAGGATGATGGGAGACTGGCAAAGCCTAGGAATAGTCTTCTCTTTTGTTATTTCCTGACCACTTTGAAGCAACTGATACCTTGGCCACTCTCCTTTGATTTCTATAAAACCATTTTTTTCAGATTTTCCTCACACCCCTGTGACTATCTCTTGTGCAGACTCCTCTTCCTGTCTTTAAGATTAGATGCTACCTACAGTGTGCATGAAGGTACAATCTCAGCTTTCCAGAAGCTAATGGGGATGAGAGATGACCAAACAATTACAACTCAGACTGAATGTCAGTGTGCGCTGAAGGAAAGACAGACAGTACTGTGGGGGCCTGGAAAGGAATGGAATACTGAGGGGCTTGTTCATTTGGTTTGACCTTACCAGCCCATCCCAGCATCCCCCTGGTGCTCAACACTGAGGGGCTCCACAAGGCTGAGGGCCAGTGGCAGATGGCATCCTCCCCTCCCCCCAAGTTCCTAGGTCATGGCTAGGGCCAAAAGGGAGCTACAATTCAGCAGGGGAAAGGCCTCTATTTTAAGGTAGCCTTGAGGGGAACTCAGTCACTAGGTATAGGCTGGAGTAAAAGGGGGATCTTTAAGGAGACCTACAGAAGTGAAAGACAAGAGGAGCGAAGGGGAGAAGAGAAATGAAAGAGAAGGGGAGGGAGGCAAGGAAGGGAAAGTGGGAGAAAGAACAGAGGGTGAGATTAGCTGCATCAAACAAGTGTTGTCAGTGATCTATATTTGCTTACAGAATGAAAAATGTGTGCCATAAACACTGGCCACTGAGTAATTTCTAGTAGGAGTCGTGTCACTTCTCATAAAGGATAGGATGGGGACAGGTAGGACATCTCTGCACCTGGGCCAGCGAGCACAGGGAAGGCTTTTAAAACAGTACTGGGCCAATCTCTAGCTCAGGAGGCTCTCAGTCAGTCCCCACCCAGCCACTCCTAAGGGGGGAAGCCAGCCAGTTTCTCCAAGGTTCTGAAGCCTCAGGGCAGCACTTCTGCTCCCACTTTAGGAAGGCTGAAGTGGGGGCACCATGGAAAATGTCCATCTAATATTAGTCCCCCAGCCCCCCACACCCTTGCTCTGATGCTCTGACTTGACTAATTGCTGTAATAATTGATAGAGCCTGACTTTTACAACTGATCGATTTCACCTCCACGACCAACGGCCACAAACCATTATACTCCAATAAATAACCACACTGGGTGTCACCCGTCTGCCCTCTCCGGGGGCATCAGGATGGCCCGTGCCCTGGCCTGACCTCCCCTTGTCTCCCACCCAGGGCCCCTCCGGGCCGAGCAGCTGGTCTAGAGGGTCAGGCCTCTGGGAGCAAGTGAGAGGGCCGAATGGAGGTGGGGAGAGCTAATCGCAGGCCATCCGTCACCTCCCACTGGCTGTCTGGGGCTGGGGCCAACACCTGGAGCACCCCAGGCAGTATAGAGCAGGACCCCTCCTCTCCTCTCCCTGCTCCAGATTAGTGTGTCCCAGCTTATAATATTTGATAAATAGCAGACTGGCTTCCTGGCAGCACTGCTGCGGCTGTGCCTGCCCGCTACAGCTGTGGAAGGTCACTCATTGGGGAAATATGTTTCTGTCAGTGGTATTGAAAAAAGTTTAGTGGAGTGACAGGCCTCAATTTTTCAAATTTTATTAACTCCATCCTCTTAACCATTTGTCTTGAATTCCTTCAGATTCTGAGGGATCTGTCAATAGGGCTTGGGTCAGCAAAGTAAGGTGTGTGTGGCAGGGGTGGTATGGGCTGGTCCTGGCTGGTACCAGTGCTGGCTTGGGTCTTATCATGTAAAGCAGTGAAAATGGTGCTGGTAGGACAGAAGTCTGGCCCACTGGGACCCAGGGAACCCCCTGCTCTTCTCTGGCATAGTGCCTGTCTTTAGTTTGACATAATCATAGATTTTCTGAGTGGAAAAACACCTTAATGGTGAGCTCTTCCAATTCCCTAAGAAAAGATTCCCCTCTACTACATCAGAAACAGGTGGTCTCACCCTGGCTTGCCTGACTGTGCCCAGAACCTAGCCCCAAGCTCATGGTTCTAAGGGGTTCCCCCACTAAACTGAGGACAGAACTCAGTTTCATATGAGCTCCAACTTCTCCCTCCAAACCCACTCCCACCTAGGTCTTCCATATTTATGGGAGGTCTGTTTATATTTAAAGACTTGGTTCAGGCTTCTTCAAGAAACCTTCCTGGTTCCCCTTCTATCCCAGGTTTGGTATCACCATTTGTGTTCCCACGGGCCCTTCTGCTTCTACCTTACTGATCATTCTGCATGGAAACAGTCTGTCACTGAGAGCTCTTTGAAGTCAGGGATCATGTCTGATCCACTGCTGTATCCTTGCTATGCAGCACAGGGCCTGGAACATAACAGGTTTCACTAAGATTAACCAAATGAATGGATTTCTTTCCAGGTACTATCTTCTGAGGTCACACAAAACAGGCTGCTCTTCTGGCCTCAGAAGAGCCCTCTGACAGCAAGTATATGATTGTTACTGACTCCTGTAGGCCAAAGCTCCTAGTCTCTTTCCTGGTCCCAAGACATCTCTCTGGAAAATTAGGTCAGGTCAGGCCCAACACTCTCTAGGCTCTGTGGGGGGAAGCGGGGAGGAAGAGGTGGGACAGACTGGCTCACCTGCCCTTCCTTGGGAAAGGGCTGAAATTAGGGTGGGGGAGGGGCTTTTTACTCCCTCTACCCCATCATTACTTGTTCTGGCCCTCTGCCTGCTTCTGTGAATATCAAAGAAGATAATGTTAGTATAAGAAGGCTTTAATGTCATAAAACAAACTGAGAGGGGGTGGGGAGGAGGGGGTTGGGAGAGGGTGAGGGGGTTACATTATATGCTTAAATTTAAAAAAATAAATTAAAAAAAAAAGAAGGCTTTAAAAAAACAACAGTAACTGCCCTATACAAATGTGTTAGGCCGTATTATTAATAACATTGACATGCTCACACACTCCCCACTGCCCCCCAGCCCCTGCAGTTCTATCAGCCATTCTGGCCTTCTAGTGAAGGTCTACCACCAATGAGTTTCCCTGACTCACCCCTTCCCCTGCATGTAGCTGGCTCCCAGCTCTCTAAAAGAGCAGGAGGCAGGGGAGTGAGGGGTGCGGCGAAGCTTGCATGGGTGGGGGCTACCACTTCCCTGTTATGTGATCCAGGACACTTTCTTCACTTCTCTGGTGGTAACAACTGCTGCCTTGCCTACCTCTAGGGGTTTTGTTTGGGCCAAGTAAAAGATAAAGCCTGAAAATGATTGGGGGAAAAAAAGATGGTACAATGTTCTTTGTAATAATGTTTATATTCACTCTTCCTTCTGTTTTTACTGCTAGCTCCTTTACCATCTTCATCTTGATTTTCACTATTTCAACAGTTTGTTTACCCCCAATTAGAGGTTTTTTTGTTGAATATAAGGGAATATTCTGCTATAATCAGAGATGTCTGTAAGTGTGGAAGGATCTACTCTTTCTGGATGTGAGTTCCCCACCAAGGAAGCATTCCTAGAAAGACAGAATGACCATGTCAGAGAAACCACAAGTCTTCCCTGTCTCCACCCTGTTGTTTGGGCCACTCTTCACACCTGCAACCTCCATGCCTACCCCTTCCTTCAAGGTTCCTCCCTCTGGGAAGCCTCTACCACCCTCCAGCTCTCAATGCTCTCTTGTCTGTCCATGGGATCCTGTTGTCTTTCCAACACCCTCCCTTTCCTGGGGGCCCATTCCCGTTTAGTCCTCACAGTTAGTATGCCTGTAGCCCCGCAGGTCAGAGAGAGAAGAGATCTGTCCAGAATGCTGCCAGAAGGCTGAGTGGAACCAGGAAGAGTCCCAGTTCCCTGACGTCTTGTCCTGAGCTATTTCCATAAATCACACCAGTAAGCATTCTCAAGGTACGAACACACATACCTGTGTACCTCTAGATCCGCCTCCCTTGTGACCAACAAGCTTTACCAGCACTCACTACATGCCATACCCTGGGCTGACTCCTTTCATGTATTACATTCTTAACAATTTGAAGAAAGCAGGAGAGGTATTATTTTCCCCATTTTCCAGACGATTTAATGGAGTCTGGCAGAAGAGCAAGATGAAAAGAGGTAAGTTAACATTTGTTGGGTATAAGGCCTTTGTACATAGTGTCTGAATTATTCATCATATAAAGACTCAGAGAAAACAGGCTCAGAGAGCTGAAATAATTTGCCCATGATCACTCAGCAGACAAATAGTAGAGCTGGAATTTAAAGCACAGATTTATTACATGATTCTTTCTTTTGTACACAATTTTACATAATCAGTTTTTTTTTGTTGTTGTTGTTGTTGTTTTTTAAAGAAACCAGGTCTGGTTTTCCACCACATAGTGCTATCTTCCAAAGACGTGATGACTCAAAACCAGGAAAAAAAATCATCTCTCTTCTTCCCTTCCAGTGTGCTGAGATGCTCCAAAACCAAGATACAGGAGGATTTCTAGAGGTAGGTTTGAGATCGACAGCTTTGCAGGGTACAAGATAGGGTTCCTTTTCCTCTCATTCAGGGCTTCCCCAACTGGGGACCAGGTGAATAGTGACCCACATTAACTGACATCCTAGAAGATCATCTGCGCTCCTAACTCCGCAACGGACACAGTCGGTTGGGACCCTTTGCCTGCAGAGAGGGGGATATCTAAAGTTCGTGGAACAGAAAGCTACTGCCTAAGGACCGGACCCAGCCATTCCATTAAAACCCACTGAGAACTGACACTAGGCCAAGTGCTGGGTACACAGTAGGGTCAGACCGGTTCTTGCCTTTGGGCAGAACCCAGACTGATGGGAGACAGACAGGAATGGAAACGGTGACAATGCAGTGTGGTGAGGGCGGACAAGGGGATGAGGATGACAACTCCTCTCCCCCCACTACAAGAGAGCTACATACTGTGTAGCTGGAGAGACAGGAAAGCACAGCACCAGCTGGGGAAGAGCAGAGGTGTTACACTGAGTCAGCACTAAGGAAAAAAACACTGGAGAAGTCTAGAGAAGGGAAGGTTGGAGTTTTCCAGTCCAGGGCTCTTTCCACCTGCCCACAATGCTGGGCCCCACCCCCAGACTTTCAATTCCAAGTGACCAGAAGGACTAGACCACACAGAGGTGTCACTATTCTCTTCAGTGGTGGCAAACTCCCTTTTGCCCACCACTCAGACCCTCTATTCTGTGAAGCCCAGCTCCATTTCCCCTGGCTAGAAACTTTCCCAGACCACTCTAGCCTACGTGCACCACGTCCTCCTTTGAACCCCTAAAACACTTAACTGATCACATACTTTTTATACATATACGTCTCATCTCCAGAATCAGATGTATTACTAAAGGGATGCCCTGTGACTGCCTAGAAAAGGAAATGGTGATGACTGCCAGGCAATGAGGATGGGGTCACAGAAACCCAAGTCATGCCAGACTAACCTCAGTTCCTTTCTTCATCAGGATTATCTGTGCTCAATAGACACAGCCAGGGCAAATGTGGACTTCATCAGACATTTGATGGGCTATCTTAGGATAACCTGAGGACATGATGGAGAATTGTGGGCTGGGTGCCAGTACAGTGTGGAAGGTTAGTAGTGACTGGTGGACTAACCAAACCCAAGGGGAATGATCATAGATGACCTGGAAGGAAGTTCTGAGTGGCAGCAAATAGGGCTGGTCCTGTTTAGTATGTTTATCCTTGACAAAAATATCACAGGACGGTCTGTTCATCAAACCTGTAGGTGTCAGATTAAGGTGAGAAGAGCCAGATACACCTGGTAGAAGGCTGACATTAAGAGCTGAAACAAATGAGATGAAAAGTAATGGAAATAAATGGAAAGTCACGGGTTTTAGAAGAGAGACAAAGTAGAGATGGTTTGGAAAGTGTGATCAAAATAGGAAAGGGCTGGGTGCCTGGTTGGCTCAACTGGAGGAGCACATGACTCTTGATCTCTGGGTTGTGAGTTCAAGCCTTACGATGGGTGTAGAAATTACTAAAAAAAATAAGCTTTAAAAAAAGTAGAAAAGGATTGGGAAGCCACATGAAAATAATGGGTTAAGGAACTGGAGGTTCAGGCTGGAGAAAAGATAGCTCAGAAGAACATGCCTGCATCTTCAGGTATTGGAAGGGCCAACAGTGGAACAAGGATTAGATTCATTCTACATAAGCCCCACAGTAAAGTTAAGGCCCTTGGAAGCAGATTCTGGTTGAATGTAAGAAATTTCTAATCATCATCCAAAGATAGATTCTGAGCAGCCTCAGGAATAAATGAGTTCCCAGCACTGGAAGTGTTCAAACACTGAGTGGATGACCATTTGGTAGATCTACTACTTATACCTCAGCTTATGGAGTTTTTTTTCCCAAGACTAATTGTTAATTTGTGTTTGTTCATTCAGAGATACTTTTTGAGAACCTTTTATGTGTCTGGCATCAAGCTAAGTGCTAGGAATTCAGAGGTGAATAAGAGAACACTGTCCCGGGGTACCTGGGTGGCTCAGTGGGTTGAGCCTCTGCCTTCGGCTCAGGTCATGATCTCAGGGTCCCGGGATCGAGCCCTGTGTCAGGCTCTCTGCTCCGCAGGGAGCCTGCTTCCCCCTCTCTCTTTGCCTGCCTTTCTGCTTCATTGTGGACCCCCACCCCCATCAAATAAATAAATAAAATCTTCAAGAAAAAAAAAAAAGAAAGAAAAGAAAACACTGTCCCAGCTCTTAGAGAGTTCCTAGTCCTGCTAAGAGAAGATGGATGTTTATTTCAAGAGTATCTTGTGTCTCGATTACAGGCCTTAGCATAGAGAAGGTTGGCTTCAGCTTAGATTAAACCAAAGAGATCCTGTAGAAATCCAAACACGTACTTTATTACTAAAGGCCATAGCTTAATCAAGCCAAATCACTTGCTTAAACCAACTACTGGCCGTGGGAACGAAGTGTACACTGAAAACACAATTTGTGAATTCTGTGCATGATATTTTGCTCTTAGAGCCCGAGATCTGATCTTTGGTGGGGACTTGTTTATGTACCTACAGATTGTCTTACAAGTGGCTGTGATGTCAGGGTGAAGTGATTTAGCCAGCAGGGCTACCCAACTTTCCATTTCTTACCCACCCTATGGGGACTGCTTCAGCACAGACATAAACATGCTCCTGCCGTTACCTTATTGCACTCGTCACATGGGGAGGCTAGAAGGCTTGATTCAGGGATATGATTGGATTTTAAATCCCAGTCTCACAGGATTTTAATTACTGGTCTGGGGCAGCAGGGATAGGCGCTGGCTGCCTTTGGATGGAGGAGGTCGATACGCCACTCCACAACATATTGAGCCACAATGCCTGCAGACTCTATTGCTCTATTTAATCATCTTTTGCAAAATTTACAGTGGAACAGGAGGGATCAATACAGAATTTATCACATTCTCTTGTAAATATGAGCCAGGAAAGAGTTCCAGGCAGTTTGTTACTGAGTGGGAGGGAACATGTCTGTGTACAGCTGGGTATTAGGAGAGGAGACAAAATCCATACTTCTTGGCATAAGCTACAAATGCTCAGCCAGTCCCCCTTTAAGCCTGAAAGCAAGTTCAATGGGAAGAACATGGATTCATTCATTCATTCATTCAATCAACCAACCAACATTCCAGAGCACCTATTTTATGCCAGACTCTGTAGAGGCTCTGGGGATATAGACTGGTAATTCTGCTCATGAGATCATAAGCAGAGATAAACCACAATGGCTGTGCTACTTGCTAGTGAGTGGTGGAACTTGGCCAAGTTACTTAACAGTAACATTGTTTATACATATGGAATATGTAGATAATAAGAGTATCAAATTCACAGAGTTATTTTAATTATTAAAAGAGAAAAAAGCCATAGTATAGAGCTTAGCACACAGTAAGGACTCAATAAATGATAGCTATTGCTACTTTTAGTACAATTATTAATTTAGTACATTAATTAGTGTATTAATTTAGTACAATTATTAATACATTATTAGGCATTCCTTCCTACAATGCATCTCACCAATGGTCTATTGCAGAGATGGCATACTGAACGTGAAGTCAGCCACCCCATCTCTTTAGCAGACAAAAGGGAGAGAAAATTCCAAGACAGACATGCTTGATGAAAAGTGAGAGTGAAGTCCTCAGACTTACTTACAATACTTTCTTGTTTGGTGACCAGTAATTGATGCTGCCAGTGTCACCAAATAATGAATATGGGGGAGTCTGTGGAAGGTTGGGTTTGGATACACTGAATATGAGGGTCTACAGTATATTAAGCATCAGCAGAGGTATTGGAGAGTACTGGAGACATGAAAATGCCTGGCCTGTTGCAAGGCAAATATGTAGGCTAGTCTGGTTAGAAAAGTGCTGGTACAATAGCATGGAAATAAGTGTTCAAACACAATTCATATATAGAGTTAGGTGGGAAACAGGGTTTGCCTTTTTCCTGCCAAGGATTTCTGTTCAATGCAACCTAAGGTAGGGGTTTTCTAGATGAGAGATGTTTTTGAATAGCATGCGGCATAGGCAATGGGAGTACAGGGATCCTCAGCTCATTTTCATTTTGGGCAAGTTTCCTGGAGTTGTGGACTCTCAGGAGACCAGCCCACTTCCCTCTCTCCACAATCCAGCACAGACTACCCTCAGAAGTGGCATCAGGCTCTATGCCCAGAAAGCAGCTGGGAGCAACTGCCATGGAAGAGAATGACTTGGGATAAAGCAGAGTTCAAAGTGCACATAATAAGAACCTGGGTCCCTGGGCTTCTGCATTCCCCCCCCAACCCCACCCACAAATGACAGCTGAGACCAAGGCAGCCAAGCCTGGGGTCTGGGCTGAATTTAGTAGTCACAATTATACTGTTGACGGCTTGGGCAGAGCCACAGTCTCTGCGGAAGGCAGCAGCTTTTGTTCATGCACTAAAAACACATCATCTTCAAACATGCTAATCGCATGTCTGCTTCTGTCTAACAACATTGAAGGGAGGCTGAGGAGAGGGCACACAATGCCCACACATCTGGCTAATTCAGTTATGAGGCCAATCAATCTTGATGGGTTGTCTATAAAACATCAACCACCCCAAAGGACTGACCTGACCAGATGTTTAAGCTTCTGCTGACCAATCCCAGCCTAATGTCCACAGCAGAGAAGAGGGGTTATCAAGAGATGGCTTATACTGCTACTCACATGTTTATTCCCAAAGCTAAGTAAAGCCTTCTGCTTGCATGAGAGCAATCAGTACATTAAAGTGGTGGCTGAGCCAGGCTTACTGCAATGAAGCCCAGTTGACCCATGAACAACACAGATCTGAGCTGTGCAGGTCACTTACACATGGATTTATTTTGATAAACAGTACTATACATCTATTTTCTCCTCCTCACGATTTTTTAAAATGACACCTTTGCTCTAGCTTACATTATTGCAAGAATATGGTATATAATACCTATAATATACAAAATGTATGCTAATCAACTGTTTATATTATTGGTCAGAATTTTCTGATCTACAGCAGGCTATTAATCATTGAATCTCGGGAGAGTCAAAAGTTACAAGCAGATTTTTGCCTGCACAGTGCTCCTAACTACTGCATTATTCAAGGGCCAACTGTATACTAAAATATACAAACTTTCACTCTGACCTTCAGGAAAGCAGGAGGCCTTCTTTACAGGCAGCTTCAAGAACACTTGCAAAAACAGAAACCAATGAAATATTTTTGCTAACTACACTTCCCAGTATGGAGAGAATCAGGAGTGTGGAGGTGGGTATCTTTATGATATTAAATGGTACAGGCTCCAGTCCTGGGCACAGGAACCATTCATCTGCTCATGTCTGCTTTTCAACCCCCCATCAAGGCTGAAGGAATTACTCATCTCCCTCATAAAACTGTGGCTTTTTTTAAAAACCAGAAGCCACTGCCAACGAGGACTCTCTCAGTTTATGATCCTTCCTTTCTGGCCAACTCTGGTCACTAGGCAACAGTCACCCAAAATAAAAGTGGAAGGGCAGTGGGCAGATTAGGAGGAAGGAGAGGGCAGGAAACAGACTTGCAGGCTACACCAAGAGGACCATTTTTGACTTAGAGCTTCTAAGTGGTGCTAATGATTCCATTCCCCTCAAAAGGATTTTTCTCTAATTAATTCTAAGGACTTTACCAAGTTTGTCTCAGTTGAGGCTGTATGACAAACCAGATGGATGGACTTGGAAAAATAAACTTTTCAGAAAGTGGTGAGAGAGAATCACACATTTAAAATGAGGTCTTGGGTGCCTGGGTGGCTCAGTGGGTTAAGCCACTGCCTTCAGCTCAGTCATGATCTCAGGGTCCTGGGATCGAGTCCCGCATCGGGCTCTCCACTCAGCAGGGAGCCTGCATCCCTCTCTCTCTGCCTGCCTCTCTGCCTACTTGTGATCTCTCTCTGTCAAATAAATAAATAAAACCTTTAAAAAAAATAAAATGAGGTCTTGTTGTAACAGTCTGTGGCTAGAATAGTAGCTGGCACACAGTAGGAGCTTAATAAATATTTACTGACTGAGTAATTATGATTCAGTTATGATGCAGTTGGGCTATGTTTCTTCAATTTCTATTTGTTAGGCGAGGCCTCCTATAGCCCAGTCCCTGGAAATACTGCTAGACATAATCAAAGAGATCAGGAGAGTCTTCTCTCAGCCTGAACAAACAGGGATGAAGCAGTGTTGGAAGGCAAAGGTACGGACCTCATTAGCATATCCAACTCTTTGGGTATGCTAACCCATACTCTTTCTTCTTCCTCATGGCTACGGTAATCAGTGCTGCTGACCAATCCTGCCTCCTTTTGATTCTTTTCCACTTTGATTTTCATGATATCTAATACCCATGACTTTATCTCCTATGCAGGTTCCTGTTCATTCTTTCTCAGGTTATGGGGTAACATCCAAGGCTGAGTCCTCAGCTCATGATCCTTTCTCTGTATGTACTCTCTTTAAGAAACTGTTCCAGTACCCCCATGGTTTGCAATCCTGGCTGTGTATCAAAATTATATGGGAAGTATTAAAAACATATCAGTCCAAGGTAGGAGAAAATATTTGCAATTTAGATCACAGATAAAAGGCTGCATCCTTAACATACAAAGAAATTTCAAAAATCAAGAAAAAGAAAAAGACCAAAAGTCCTATAGAAAAACAGGCAAAAGACATGAAAAGACAATTCACAGGAGATACAAAATGGCTCTTAACTTTAACTTTATTCATAACAGGAGAGTCAAACTAAAACTATGCTAAGATACTATCTCTCACCTACCAGATTGGCAAAAATCTAAAAGCTTGACAATACACTCTGTTAGGAGAGGTGAGAAAAACAGGCACTTTCATATAACATTGCTAGTGGGAATGCAAAAATGGTACAACTTCTGTGGAGGAGATATTCACAATATCTAACTGAAGGACATATATATTTACCCCTTGACCCAGCAATACCACTTCTAGGACTTTACTGTAAAGACACACCTCCAACAATCCCAAATATACGTGCAAGAGGTTATTCACTGTAGCATTATGTGTAACTAAAAAATACTGGAAAACTCAATGTCCAAGCGGAGGAAATACAGTACAAACACACAGTGGAATACCATGCAGCTATAAAAAAGAATGGGGAAGATCTCTGTGAACTGCTATCAAGTGATTTCCAGGAAATATGGTTATGTAAAAAAAAAGCAGACTGCAGAAGAACATATATTGTGTGCTACCTCTTGTGTAGGAAAAAAGGGTAAATTTAAAAATACATATAATTTGCTTACACAATGAAACATGGGGTCAGGACTCACTGAGGAGAGCAGAAAAAGAATAGAAAGGGATATAGGAGACAGTTTTACTTTTCTGAATATATCTTTCTATATAGTTCAAACAACAAAATTAAAACAAAAACAGGTAAAAACTAGAAGTGAATTGAAAAATTAATCCAACCGTACTTCAAGTGAATAACACTCACAATGAAGGGGAAAAAATACCACCCAAGTAACTTATGAAGCTAGCATTTGACTCTATACTCTTAGCCTTGAATGGAGTAGGCATGAGAACTGCAAACAAACCCTGATCTGAACTCCATTTAGGTCTGTTTTCTAGAGTGGAACAGGTAAGGCAAGGATGAAGCCTTCTTAGATGTATTATAGGAATAAGAAAATGAGCAAATGTATCAGTGCTGTATGGAGCCAGCATTCTCCCTACAGAAGAAGGGGCATAGAAAGAAGAAATGTGTGAAGACAAAGAAGAACCCGATGGGGATGGACTGGAATGGGAGGTAGTGGTATTCAGGATTTCAAAAATATGTACATGCATATGCATATGTGTATATATATGTATATGCACATATGTGTATGCACATGTGTATATAACCATATATATTTCCTGGTCCTGTCAACAGAAGGGTGGTACTCAGGTTTCAGTATCTAATACAATTGCTCATTAAAAAGTCTTAGGGCTCCTTAGAGAAATGGCTGATTCCAGGGCAGCAGCAAGGTGGACACAAGACGGGAACATCTTGTTCTGCCAGGAAATATGGAACTGCTTAAAAAAAAAAATTGGGGTATGCCACACTGGCCAAATGTGAGACAGTTTTAGCATTTTAGCACAGCATAACAAGGAACAGTAATGAGTTATAGAACAACTAAAGCAATAGTAGCCATGAGAACATTTTTACAACAGATAAATAAATGTGGGAGAAAGGACTCTTGTTTACCACAGGATGACAGGTGCTGAGTGGTCAATGTGGAGTGAGTGCTGGAGTTGGGAAAGTTGTAAAATATTCATTTTGTAACCACTGTATAAAGACTGGTTCAGGAAAGAATCATCAATGGGAAAAAAAAATCATCAATGGAAGCTAAGTCCAGAGGGAAATTTTGATGAGGAGCAGGATAGCTGCATAGTCTTAAAACTGTCTCCCCACAGACTGCTTATTAATTTCAAGGGAATAAGTAAAAAAGAGGGACACCTAGGTGTCTCAGTGGGTTAAATGTTTGCCTTCAGCTCAGGTCATGATCCCAGAGTCCTGGCACTGAGCATGGGGTTCCTTGCTCAGCGGGGAGACTGCTTCTCCCTCTGCCTGCCACTCCCCCTGCTTGTGCTTACAAGTACACACCCCCCCTTCTGACAAATAAATAAATAAAATCGTTTAAAAAAGAAGTCATAAAAATACAGTGGAGAAATCACTTAGGTTTGTGATGGGGTGGGAGTAAGATCGTTTACTGAAAACTTTTGAATTTTGTACTGTGTACTAGTATTAACTATTCAAAACAGGAAGAAAAATAAAACATACAATATCTCTGAGAGTCTGGTAGGCAGAATAATGGCCCCCAATGATATCCACATTCTAATCCTTAGAATCTGTGATTGTGCTAAATCACTTGGCAAAGGCAAATTAAGGTTGTAGACAGAATTAAGGTTGCTAATCAGCTGACTCCGAGAAGGGAAGATTACCCTGGATTATTCAGGTGGGTACAATGTAATCATAGGGTCCTTAAAAGTGAAAAAGGGAGGCAGAAGACTCAATGTCAGAATGAAAAAGGAGAAAGACCAACTGACCACTGCCAGCTTGAAGACATAAGGGGACTATGAGACAAGGAATGTGGGCAGCCTCTAGAAACTGGAAAAGACAAGAAAACAGATTCTCTCTGTGTCTCCAAAAAGTAATGTACTCCTGACACCTTGCTTTTAGTCCATTGAGATCCATTCTAGACTCATCTCCAGAATTTTAAGATAATAAACTTGAGTTGTTTTAAGCCAATAAGTTTTTGCTAATTTGTTTACAGCAGCAATAGGAAGGATACATAAGAAAAGTTACAGTGGTTGCTTCTGAGGAGGAAGACCAGGGCGGTGGAAGGGAGACTTCTTTTTCATTATATATATTCTGGAACTGCTTGAAATTTTTACCTTGTACATTTTTTAAAGTAAAAATCACTATTGGGGCACCTGGGTGGTTCAGTCAGTTGAGTGTCTGACTCTTGGTTCCAGCTTGGGTCATGATCTCAGGGTGTAAGACTGAGCCCGGAGTCTGTCACGTTCTGTGTTCAGCAGGAGTCTGCTTCCCCCTCTCCTTCTCCCTCCGCCCCTCCCTCCACCCTCAAGCGCGTGTGCTGGCACTCTCTAAAATACATTTAAAAAAATAAAATTTTGAAAGTAAAAATCACTAGTCACTAAACAAACGACAGTCACCTCAGGAGCTCTCTATTGATTTCAAAGTGGAGTGTAAATCCTCTGCTCATCCCCAAGGCTCTCCACACTCCCTACCCATAATCCAGCAGGGGGCCGGCTTCTTCCTGGTCTCTAACATGCAAATCTTATTTCTGTCACTGACTCACCTGAAAAGCTTTCCTCCTTCCCTCTGCTTGTTTGAACTCTACCTGTCCTTCTGAACGGCATCCAGTCCCCCTCTGTCCCGAAGCCTCTACAACACCAACACTGATCTTCCCTTCCTCATTCATTACATGCGTTTATTCTGCCCTTGGTGTAAGTTTATATCAGAGTCCTGAACTGTCCTGCACTGTTCTCAGTGTGCTTTGTTTATGAACCTTTGCACCAAACTCGGGTGCAGTCTGAAGGAAGGGCCTGCCTCTTTCTCTTTTTTATTTCCTGTAACGTCCAGTGCCCATTATAAATACATTTATTCAATGTTTACTGAGTACCCATCATGTGCTAAGGATACTGCAGGGTGCTGGGAATATAAACACTGAAGATCCAGACCCTCTACCTTCAGGAAACACATTCATATAACAAAGGAGAGATCTAGTCATCAAATAACTATATGACTACATGTTGTGCTAAGTTTAAGAAAGAAATTATTCAGGACACTTTAAGAGCATAGGTTCAGAAGAACCTAGAAAAGGGATACTGGCGGTCAGCTGCAGGAAAATATTTTATAGTTGCTGAATTAAGTATTAGATTAATTCTTAGATTTGCAGTTAGATAAATCAGAAGGCATTCATTGAGAGTCACAAAATATGAAAACAGAAGGAAGATTTGAGATTGAAATCCAATGATCTAGTTTTAGATCATTAGAGGCTCAGTGAGGTGGAGGGTCTCCTCAAGGTTGCACAGCAAGGCTGAAT
>RCUC01058674.1:0-10752 GCA_003697995.1 Taxidea taxus jeffersonii | reverse complement strand
TTTTTTTTGTTGTTGTTGTTTTTGTTTTTCTTAAATTTGTGATATATCTCCTTGTTAAAAACTACACACCAATGTGGACTCCTTGGCCTCTCTGGGGACCAGATTACCATGTCTTTCCCTCTGAAGGGCAAGAAATTCTTCCTTTTTCTTCACCAAAGTCTTTCCTGCTTTTATTTCAAGCCCATTTCCATTCATTGGGCTTGTTGCAGACATGAAGAGCAAACAGACTTTGAAGTTAATAATCATTATTTTCTCATTTCTTGGGATAAAGGCAAAAAGAATCCCTTTAGCCTTCCCTCAGAAACCATTTTTTGTCCCTATAATCATCTCTGTCACTTCTCTGAACTCACTCCAGCTTTGCCACATCTGCACATGACAAGCTTGAGTTCTCCGTGTCCTTAAACACACCCCCAACTCTGTTCTCAAAAACATCTGCCAGCCCTTGAGGCCAAGTCTAGAATTAATCTTTCTGTTTTAATAGCTCTGGTATTGGTCACAGCCTCTCTGTTTTTGTTGCCCTTAAAACAAAACAAAACAAAACAAAACCCAAAAAACAGAAAGCTACCCACATAAAGCATCCAGGGAGAAGAGATATTTTTAAGGTGAGTGGTCAACCTTAGGAATGATACCCTTCCCTTGTGACCACGAAGATGGGCTGCTTTCCAGGTTGGGCCTCTGGATTCCAGCCAGGCCAAGGCATACAGTCTGAGAACAGCCATACAGTTGGAAATATTGGGGTTCACCCGGGAGGCTGGATCATTTTGGAGTGAACCCCAAGAGTTCTGGTTCCATGCTAGGGCAGGCTGGGGGTCCTGAGATGCCTCAAATGAATTTAGCCCTACATGGGATATTTACTACTAAAATCCCCACTGTTACTATTGGGGAGATTCTTCAGGAGCTCCATAATAAGCAAAGATTGAGAATGAATAGGGAAAAATGTCCTAAGATAGAGGCATCGCATGTATGTATTGAGGCAGACACAGTTAATCAGTCCTCGATGATGAAGAAATCATTGATGTACAGACCCGGCTCTAGCTCGCCCTTCTGTTCCTAACTTAATTTGGATACTGTCTCCAGCTTGCTTTCCTCCTGCTTCTTCCCCAACTCCTCCCCTCTAACAGCAAGACAGCCCCTTTGTTTCTGGGCCTCCCTTACCCTTCACTGATATTTAGAAAAATTAAGAAGTGACTGATACTGCCTGGTGGGCGGGCATGGGATCATTGTCAATCCCTTTCCTGAAAGCATTCTGCCAGCTCACTCTCTTTCTAGAGCCTCAACTACAGTTGGAGATGTTCCCTTCTGGCGAGAAATTGAAAATACAAACATATTGTTGTCCTGATGAGCTATTCATGTTTTTTGTCATCAAAGAGCAGCATAAAAAGAATAATGCAGGCAGTGTGCTTTTAGTAATTGAGAGCCTAATCAATTCCGCATTGTAATTGCCCCTGTCATCTGTTTACACACCTTTCATTGGTTTACAATTGAGCTTTTAAAAGGCAGGCTTGCCCCAACCCCACAGGTTGGGGAACATCTGTCTTGCTGCTCTCTGAACACCACATAAAGTTTTGTTGAAAGAGAAACATCAGTAACATTTTACAAACTGATTTTTTTGTTCACTTAATTCATAATTGTGAGATATTAGCACTGGGCATTACTTCTCAGCCAAAATAGAGAGCTTTGCTGGGCTTGATTTGTAGTAAACAGCAGAGGTATTTAGATAACGCAAACAATCCTATCCTCTGTATTATTCGGTTCAGTAGGCTGAGATAGTCTTGAAGGATTTGCGGGCCAGTTATTGTCATAAAAGCTGAATAATTTTTACGTACCTCAAGCGAAGCTTAGGGTTTTTTTTTTTTAAAGGTTTCTTTATTTCCAATTATAATTTTCACACCTCTTGTATTTCTAGAAACTTCACAGGCTTCACTAATACATTTCCATGAAGATTGACTTGTAGCAGCCTTCTATAGGGATTAGAGCTGACATCTGTGTAACAGTGCCTGAGAGAAAAAAATATTAATATAGTTCCTGCTATATGATGATCGACATTAGGATGTCATTAACAAACCAATTTCTGAAATGGGAACTGACACCGTATCAGGCATTCTGGTCTTGGGCTTGACCCAGCTCTTGGATCCATACCCAAGGAAGGACAGCTGAAGACCTGTCAACAATTCAAGAGAGAACCGGATCTTTTTTTTTTTCCTCTCTCTCTAAATTCTTTAGGTGTCTGATATGAATGAAATTTGAGAAGGCAGTGTGTGGCTTTTCTGGCTTTCTAGATTTAATTCCGGTTTTTACAGGGCACCCCCCACCCCGCCCATAATAGATTTCATTTTTCTTGGGAAAAGGTGGATCCAAGCAGAACACACTCTACACCATTTTCTGATTGTTTATTTGAAATGTGAATAAGGTGCCTATAAAGGTAGCCATCCAAGTGGAACAGAAAAGCAGGGTCTCCTTTGTCTCCAGGTCCTGCACTTCTCACTTCTTCTCTCAAGAGGATCCCTGAGTGCTGCTTTTTGTCTCTGTGCTGTGAGTTCTGGCCACACGGACAGGCTTTAACTCTGACCAGGGCATGGCTGGAGAGTTTAATCAGCTGGTTCCTCAGGTGATGTCCCCTGAACCTTTACAGACTTTGTAAATGCATGTATATCATCATGTCCATGCATGTACTTGCTTTTCACTTTGCCTTTAAAAATGTAATGTAGCCGCTTTCCGGTCACCAAATACGCCCCAAGTGCCTCTTACTTGCTGTCGTTGCCAGTGAGATGCATAGAGATCCCTCACACTCACCCTGGTCCTGCAACTTGCTCGTAATCCAGACGTTGTAGCTGTAGAACTACATAGAGTAACCCTGGTTTTCTCTTGTTTAAGATTCTTTTATTTAAAATCCCATATTCCTTTATCTTACAGTTGCTTGGCTTCATTTTTGTACTAAAGGTGAACTATCTTTTGATCCCTTGGGTATAACTTTTGTGGTGTTTCTGCATTTTTTGCATCCATGGCTGTTTTAGTTTTAAAGTCATCCTTAATAGAGTGAAAGCTTCGGAGAGGTACAATGAGCACCTCTGTGAGAACTAAGGTGACCGTTAGTACCTGATTTCCCAGCGTGGAAGCTGTGTCCAGAGAGCCCTGGATGAGAGGTCCAAAGTCAATGGCTGGATATAAACGAGGGCTCTGGATGCACAGACCAGGGCTATTTTCCCACTCCTCAAGGACTAGACAGAACCAAACATTCTCCAGAGTGACTGTTTGCAGGCCACGCTAAGGGGACCCGTAAAGCCCCCAGTGTTGTGATTTGAGCACATGATGTGAACAGATGGCCCGTGGTTCATGGAAGCGGCTGGACACTGCAGTCTGTCCACTTGCACCCATACGACGAGGAGACCGTCTGTCTTTGATTTAGACTGCAGGCCAGAGCTTGATCATTTTACACTGGGGACCTGCCTAGAAACGTCCTGCTGCCTTTTCGCTGTGCTCCAAAGATGTTGAGAACTTAAGAGTAGGGAAGTGTTTGTTTTCATTGCCCCTGTCAACAGAGAATGCATTTGCATGAAATAATTGTGCAACTGTTCTTTTGTCTTGATCCATCTGTTAGAAACGGATTTCCTTTGCTTCCAGGGCAACAAGCGAGCTTGACCTCCAGAGTACCTTTGCCCCTTATGTGCATATCACAAAGTTACAAAAGTTGTGCAAGTCTGTATTGATAGCCCTCAGGACATCCAAGGAGGAAATCCATCCAGTTTGGAGTAGTTTGGTTCAGAAGGGATTTAATTGCTGCAAACTGGATTTGTAAACTAGAGCTTTCCACCACATCTAACAATTTCATGAAGTAATTGTTAGCAGAAACAAAATCTGTATTTATTAATGTTTATTGTTTTCTGGCTGAAATTAATTTTCAAAGCATACTTCGGAGTGCCATTTACATTAAAAAAATAAATAGAACAGATGTGTCATTAGGCCAGCTTCAGGATATTCCAGGAGGCCTAATGTGCCAACATTTACTGCATCAAGGCAAAATTAGTAAACCTCCAGAGTGATCGGCTTCACGGAACTAATGTTGTATCTAATCCAGAGCTTGAATGAAACATGAACATATTTCTGCTTCGCTGCGATACCAGTAATTAGCAAAGTCTCCCTAGGTCTAGTTACATTTAGAATAAAGTAAATAACTTATTCATGATTTGGCCATTTCTGATATATTCCTGTGGCTTTTGAAATGGAATGAATGAATTAAAACAAGCTGTTGCATATAGCCATCATGGTAAATGCTTGCTTAAATAGCAGAGGATTAAAAAAAATCTGAATCTCCCTATCCCTAAGCCTTGTAGGAAATACTACTCGCAATATGGCTGCTCGATGCTGTATTTGAAAAACCTTAACAACAACCATGTAGATCTGTAACAACAGGGGACTGATGTGTCTGATATAATTTTAAGCCTCATTTTCTGGTCTCACTGAACAGAAGAGGACCTGTTAGAAGTTCTCCTGTCTTCACTTATCTTTTGTGTATTTCTAAAAATAAAACGGACATCTTGTTAAAAGATGACAGAATGCCTGTTTTATTGCAAAAGTCTTCCTTTTCACATAGCAAATGGATCTAGACATAGGTTCTCAAATTTCCAGGCTTTCTCAATGGAAGAGAAGTGACAGGGTGAGTTAGCTCTCTCCCTCCTTCAGAAAAATGCGTTCCACAGTTCATCCTCCACCCTGATGGGGCCCTACCTACCTGAGCAGGCAGGTTACATGGGAGACATCTGTCACACCTCCATAGAAGCCCAGTTGTCCACCTTCATCAATTCCAAAGCCACTGAGACACAGCTTCTCTTTCTGTGTGTGTTTTGAGGCAAAAACCTGCCAATGGAAGAAAGAATTTCCCAATGACGACTGTGCCAGGAAGCCCTTTGATCTTTTGTCTTGGGAAGATAGAATTTGAGTTTTAAGAGACCCATTCTCATGATGGTAAAGACCTTTGATGAGGCCCATGGCGAACGTGAACAGAGGAACAATTTAGGATATTGGTTTGCTGGGTTTGTACCCACCTTCACTTCGGATGGCATCATGGAACATTCTCTACTTTGGTGACTTCAAATGTTGATGGTATTCACTGGCAAATATTCAACTTTGATTTTATTTTTATTTGTTAACTTGTTTTGCCTAGCTAATGATCATGATGTTCATATGGAAGCCATCCTCTTGGACAAGACTAGTGTTTCTGGACACAGAAGAGTAATTGTTGAGGCTGTTGGTTCAGTAGTTGAATATCACCCTGAGGTTCTGCTTTGATTGGCTGTTCCATGTGCTGGGTCATGACACTCAGCTCAGGAAGGTAGATTGGGTGTAGGAGAGAGGCTGTTTCAGGAGGCTCCTCTAAGACCCTGGATTAGTTGCAGCCTTCACCCCGGTTTTGAGGGCAGTGGCAAAAATAAGGCTCTTTCAACTTCAAGACTTACATGGTGCTTCCAAAACTCTGGACCTCCTCAATTTCTTAAATAATTTCTTGTGCGAAAAAAAAAATTCTTGTGCATGGGCTTCAACCTCCTTGGCTCTAAAATGTGCCAGTAAAATGTGCCAGTTGTAAAAGGCAAATATAAAGTGAATACAGAAGTGCACATTAGAATATATGATATGGAGTTGGTATTCAACCAATGTTGATAATGAACTACTGAAATGGAGGCCTTTCTATTGTAAAAGTTGCATGATACAGTTTTTATGACTGGCAGTTTCCTGGGATCAATGTTAAACGTATTGAATGTTACCGTATTCACCTTTGAAGTGAAAGGAGCTGGGCAAAATGTAAAAAGTCTAAATGAGGCTTTTTGGTCATTGACAGACCAAGCATTCTGTCATTCCCCCCCTCCCCCTTTCAATTCAGAAGGGCAGAAATCAGTGAGTTAGCTTTTTAAGGCGTAGGAATTGCCAAATGCATGAACCTTTATTTAATTTTAATCTTTTAAATAATTTAAGATACGCTTTGCAGTGTTCTGCATCAGTGGTTCTCAAAGTGAGGTCTTCAAATACCTGGGAGTCCCCAACATCCTTTGAGAGGGTTGTTAAGGTCAAAACTTTTTAATTAATTAATTAATTAATTAATTTATATTTTTACTTATTTATTTGTCAGAAAGAGAGAGAGAGAGCACAAGCAGGGGGAAGAGGTGAGGGAGAGGGAGAAGCAGTCTCCCTGCTGAGCAAGGAGCCCCATGTGGGACTTGATCCCAGGACCCTGGGTTCATAATCTGAGCCAAAGGTAGACATTTAACCAACTGAGCCACCTAGGCATCCCCAAAACTCTTTTTATAACGATGCTTATCATTTTAACTTTTACTTGCCTGCTTCCTTGTGTTGAAATAATAATACTTTAAAATTATTTTAATAATAATACTAATATTTATAATAAGACAAGAACTTTATTTGCCTTTTGCACTGTGGGGTTTTTTGTTTGTTTGTTTGTTTTGATTTTTTGCCCTAATGCTGGGAAAGCAATGGTGGATAAAGTAAGACAGTGGTGGGGCACCTGGGTGGCTCAGTGGGTTAAGCCTCTGCCTTCAACTCAGGTCACGATCTCAGGGTCCTGGGATCGAGCCCCACATTGGGCTCTCTGCTCAGTTGGGAGCCTGCTTCCCCTCTCTCTCTGCCTGCCTCTCTGCCTACCTGTGATCTCTGTCTGTCAAATAAATAAATAAAATCTTAAAAAAAAAAAAGTAAGACAGTGGCACCACATTGTACTGGTACGTACTCTTCATCGCCATCTATTATAATAATCAAAATATAACAAAACAAAAAACTCCAGTTTCTCTTTTTCTCCTCCTTATTTCTCTTGAGAATATCCTTGCTAAAGCAGTAAAATTACTCATTTCTATGAAATTTTGACTCTGAGCACATACCTTTTCATTTTCTCTGTGTTAAAAGAATATACACAAAGCACATTTGCAAATGGAAATACAATGGTTGTCTTGATTGTGTTGTGGGCTGACCTGTGTACATTTCTCTTGGAGTACCATTTTCATTTGAGAGAATGACTGTCAGACAAACTCTGGTCATTCAGAGCTGGGCTTTTGGCAGACATTTCCTTTCTTTCTTTTTTTTGTTTAAGATTTAATTTATTTATTTGACAGAAAGAGAGAGAGAGATTGCAAGTAGGCAGAGAGTCAGGCAGAGAGAGAGTGGGAAGCAGGCTCTCTGCTGAGCTGAAAGCCTGTCGCGGGGCTCGATCCCAGGACCCTGAGACTGTGACCTGAGCCAAAGGCAGAGGCTTAACCCACTGAGCCACCCAGGCACCCTGGCAGACATTTTCTAAAAAACAAAGCGATCTTGTACCTTCAAGAAAAAAAAAAAACTGGTGTTTGTTGCCAATGATTAAATATGAGTTTTAAGAAAAATCAGAACTCTATAAAATGTGTCTTTGCCAAGGTGAGCTTGATAGCATCCAGACACTTACAGGGGTTTTGGGTGAGATCACTGGTGATATGAACAAATGTGATCCATTGATATTTGGTAATGAAATATGTCAACCTTTGGAAGATCTGCATGAAGAACAAAAAATTTCCAAATCAGTGCACATTAAAAATTTATGTAGGGTTAAAGATCATTCAAAGTACAAAGTAGGCCAATGGATTTTAAGGGAACAAAGAATAAAATGTGGATTAATAGAGTTTCAGATTGCTTATTGTCACTAATCTGTCAGAACTACCGTTTGCTGAGTTTTGGTGTAGTATTAAAGAATACATACAATCATCTGTAAAGGTCATTAAGGTATTCCTTCTTTTTCTAACTTTGTATCTGTGTAAAGCCAGGTTTTCTTCATATACTTCAACCAGAAACAATGAAGCAGAAACAGACATGAGGGCTCACATATCTTCCATTAAACCAGGCACAAAAGAGACTTGCCAAAGTATAAAGTAACATCATCCTTCTCACTATTTTTATAATATGATTATTTTCATTTAAAATATTGGTTCACAGGTGATGGGCATATATATAATTGTAATTTAAAAATCACAATAGTTATTTCCTTTCCAGTTGGGTAAATGTTGACAGGCATAACATGAGCAAAAACTCTCTGGGGTCCTTAATTTTTTGAGACCAAAAAGATTGAAAACTGCTCTGCTACATAGTCTTCCTGCAGAGAGCTGGAAAAATTAACAGAAATATTTGAGTTTTACAGGTACAATTGCTATTTCATATTCTGATCCATCCCAGGCAAAGTCCTTTACTCCTAGAATGTTTGTGAAATGTGAAATGTCATACTCTTATCTTGCTGAGTATCTGTCCTCAATTTCTTACCGTCCTTGAAGTTACAAAAGCGCATGAACATATTGAAGACTTTAAGAAAGAAACCTGCTCACCCTTCTCTTTCCAAACTTAGGGGAGGAACTGGCATTCTGATTTATAATAATTTGGAAATGGTTTAGTCAGGAAATATTTTGCATTTTCCCCAAATGTAATTCTTTTTTAGTTCTTTATTTTGTTGTTCTTGTCATGTGCACAATTATCTTGGTTTGTTATTACTGTTGTTATTTCTAGCATGTTCTGTGTTTGGTTTTGAATATTTTAAAAATTCATTAAAGTTCAGAAAATAATGTAACAAACTCTATGAAGATGCCATTCAGGCTCCTCAGAGGTTTAGTTAGAACATTTGCCTTAGTTCATACTCTCCAAAGGTAGAAAACAAAGAGGGAAAAGGGATAACCAATCTATTTGTCTGAAATCTTTTTATTTTTTCCTTGCGTATTTGTTTTTGAGATTTGTTTATGTTGAAACGTGGATTTGGTTAACTTAAAAATAGTTACGAAGTATTCTGTTGTATAAATAGAATTCTCAAGGTTCTTGCCTTTTTTATAATAGTTACACATCTTTAATTCCATATTGAAGTCTGAATATGTCTGGAAGAAAGGCAAAAATATTTCTCTTCCTCATCAAAATGGTTGCTTGAAATTTTACCCAACCTATGATAACCGTTTGTATTTAGATTTTTAGGAACCATGGAGTTGCATACATTAGTGACTGGCTTTTTGGTTTAATTTTGCACATTTATTCTAAGTGAACAATTTACTGATATAAGTTATAGTGAACCAACTTAGTGTTTTACATTATTTTCAGCATGCATCTTTATGTATTGTAGAGAGCAAAAACACTTAGAATCCAATGGAATTCCAAATCATCTGTCTGCTCTGTTTGTGAGAGAAATAGACAATATTTAGGGAATGATTAACATGAAGTTGGTGTGTTATGAACTGAATGTTTGTGTCCCTTCCCAAATTTATATGTTGAAGCTCTAACCAATGTGACTGTATTTGGAGACAGGGCCCAGGAGGAGTTGTTCAAGGTTAAATGAGGTCATAGCTGTAGTGCCTTAATCTGATAGGGTGGGATCCTTCTATAAAGAGGAAGAGATACCACAGCTCTCTCCTCTAGCCTTGAGGACATTATGAGAAGGTGGCCAGCTGCAAACCAGGAGAGAACATTCACTAAGAACCAAAGTGGCTGGTACCTTGATCTTAGACTTTCTAGCCTCCAGAACTGTGAGAAATATCTGTGATACTTCATAATGGGAACCCAAGCTGGCTACTGTAACTTCCATATTTTAATGTTTGTAGGGTCACTGTAATTTTAAGGCACCATCAAGATAAGGATTTTCATGGATTTTGTATGTATTCTGTGTCTCAGAATTAGTGAAGTAAAGAGTGAATGCTGGATTGATTAATGCTGTTATTGAGTGGTTGTTCCCCACAATGGAGCCGAGTCGCTCACTGTGGTCTGGTGAGTCCATCTGCTCTTCTTACTATAATTGTTGATGAATTAGTTGACCCCTGCACATTGTTATCATCACATTCTTCAAGATGAAGAAATGGACCAGCCAGGAGTCACACATTGAAACTTGAAGAATTACACACCCAGTGTTCTTTCTCTGCCACACTGCCTTTCAGTTTCAAGATTCCATCCTGAATCATTTTATTGGTATGACTTGCATCACCCTAAAGAGTGCTCTGATCTCAGGGAAGCTTTGTGCAAAGAAAGGGAACCAGAGGAGCTGAATGACATTTAATCGACCCCAAAGCCTCTGAAAATTCCAAAGGTGATGTTATGTGGAGTGAGGTGCCACTCATAGGAACCAGCTTCTAGCAAGTGGTTTATCAAGACCGAGAAGCAAAAGGTAACTGCTTAAATGAGAAAGGGGCTTGGCGTAGTCTTTTTCGATGAAAACCTATCAGTCAGAGTCCTGGCAAGAACATCACTCACTCATTGGGTGTTTGATGGGAATTTCTAGGTGCCCCTGGATAGGGTTTTGAGAAAGCAATGGAGGATGGCACAGTACCCCCAAGGAATATTAAGAGTGCAAGGCTGTTACTACTCCATGCATGAAAGGTAACGTGCAAGGAGAAGTTACAGGAACCCAGAGAGAGAACTGTAGTGGGTGGTCTCCTTATGGGCATTTTGACCTTCAATTGGAGGGTCACAGCTGTCCATAGCAGCCTCATTCTGCACCCATACTCTGCTCTCTACAAAGTAGGAGGTAGGAGCAGTGGCTTAACCCAGCAGAAGCCAAAGGGCCAGAGTGTACCAAAGTCTGCCTGCCCACGTGTGCACATGCATGGTGGAGGGAGAGTGGAGAGAGGATCTAGGTTGGCCCTTCCTCATCGTGGCCTCCCAGAACCCCATGGTCTGGCCTGATGTCTTCACACACTGCTCACTGTGCTGAGCTGCACCGAGCAATGGACCATTGACCGTTTGTGCTGTTAAAGGAAAAAAAAA
>RCUC01058667.1:0-10069 GCA_003697995.1 Taxidea taxus jeffersonii | reverse complement strand
AAAGCCTGTCCCCTAGCATATACAAAGCATTCTGGTCATCTGTTAATCAGACAAGGGCAGCAAAGGTGCTCCCATTCTGTACTGTAACGGGCGCTCTCACATCTGGATTTCTCAAGCATTTTACTGACATAACTCCTGTCAGTTATGTATGGCATTACACATACATGTGTATGGCATTAGCACACACCTGTTCATTCTCCTGCTAGATTACCCCATTTATTACGTCATGTTATATCTTTGCTCCTCCCACGTATGCTAGGCAGCCACTTACTGTTGGCCAGCAAACGGTTAATGAATCAGAAATTAGCCAAAAGGATGCCTTATTGTACACAACTATGGAATTTAAAACGCAATCCATAAACACTAGTCCCTTTATAATTCCTTACCCCAGGAAAGGATTAAACACAGTTAAAAGCTGATGGAATAATGCTTGCCAAGAGGAAGTGTGGACAGAATGAACTTGGGGTACCCAAAAAGGTCAGTGTAAAAATGATGCCCTTTTGCAGGCCTTGCCGGTCTAAGTTTGTGAAGCTCTACTCATTCTAGGCATAAAATCAAGTTCAGTTATGTCAGGCATACATTGAGGGGAAAGGAAACATTATCATTGAGTTTTTAATGGGTTGAGACCCAGAATATTATTAAAAAGGCCTTTGGAGGGCTGCATTGCCACAATTTGTAACCGTGGTCACACACATTCCTGAGATAGAGTTCACCTTATCCACTTGGGCAATAATGTTAATAAGTTATTCATCCAAAACAATGTTTTTAAAAGCACTCTTAAGACATATTTCAACTTTAAAAGTAGGTTACTAATCCAGTTAAAGAAAAAGGACAATAAAATTTATTTTAATAGCTACATCAACAGAACATTTACAGAGGTACTTTGCCATCTCTCCATTAAAATTAATTTTAAACCTACAAACGGAGGAAAGTATCACGGACAAACCTGTAAAAACGTTCGTGCCCTTTCATCTAGAAATCCTGGGAACATTTAATGAAAGCAAAAAGCTATATGCGCGGATCCTTCAGTAACCTTTCTAAAATGTCACCTACTTCGGGAACCCTTTACTGATGTTCCGAATGGACAGTCTGCCTCCTCTGGAACCCCAGTGAGCCCTTGTACCTTTCCTGTAGCATTTTACCTGGTCTCACCTGCTTCTGAACAACGGATTTCTTGCGGCCACCATCTGCGTGATAAGAACCTTTCTAATCTTTCTTAGCACCCAGAACAGGGCATCACTATCAATGGGCTGCTAGTTCACAAGAGAGTTGTATCCTACGCAGTCAGAAGTCCTTTAGGGAATCTAAATACCCTGACAGGTACATGAACAACAAATACTACATCTCAATATGTTGTCCTTTAGTAAGAAAATAAAAAACATCCTGCCCTTTTCTTGCTCTTCAAAAAAGTTAACTACTACTAACACATCACTAATAATCACAGTACTAAGCACTAATAGTTTAAGCATCCCTTTTCAAAAAAGTTCTTTCCAAATAAATAAATGAGTTGAAAAGACTACTTAACACACCCACACACATTTACATATATATACTGAGCTATCAGCACAAAGATGTTCATTGTGTTGTTCACACAAATTAAGGACTGGAAACAATCTAAATTTTCAATGGAAAGAGTAAGTGATTTAGTAAAATGAGGTATATCAACATCATGGTGCCTTACTGCAATTATGGTTATGAAGAGTAGGCAGAAACATGGAAATAAGTTTGATAGTTAACTGGAGAAAGCAGATTTTAAAATGGCACGCACTGGGGCACCTGGGTGGCTCAGCGGATCAAGCCCCACATCAGGCTCTCTGCTCAGCAGGGAGACTGCTTCCTCCCCTCTCTCTGCCTCTCTGCTACTTGTGATCTCCCTCTCTGTCAAATAAATAAATAAAATCTTTAAAAAAAATGGCACGCACTATATGACGTATCTATATAGCATGAAGTTCTCGAAAACAAGATGTAAGAATCTTAAATAAGGAAAAGAAAATGAAGATTGGCCATTTTTTCTTTTATTCGCTCTTTTCCGGTATGTTGTTGCTTTTAAAAATAATAAAATAAGACAAACACTAAGGGAGCACTCTTAAGAGGCAAATAAGTAATAGCTAATTAATACAAGATAAATGTTAGGAAAAAGAGGTCCCGGGAAGGTACACACTTCTCTTCCTTCTTTGGGTCTTGGTTTCGTTCCAACGGAACCATGTTGGACAACATGGGACAACATGACATCATGTAGAACGGCTTTTGATAAAAATTCCTGAATTTAACACTTTCATATTTCAAAAATTGCCCCAAATGTTTTTTTTGTTTGTTTGTTCGTTTTGTTCTGTTTTCTGGGAAACAGCATTTGGTGTTTAGTGAAACCTGGGCTTCGTCATGAACCCTACCAAGGGGGTCAGCTGAGACCCAAGTTGGGGTGATGCATGAACTCCGCCCCTTTGCTGTCCTTGTATTCTCATTTTCCTGGGCCTCTGAGACATGAAGAGGTCGGAGTTCACCCTTTTAGGGTCAGTCCGAGAAGACCTCAGCTCATCAACTGTACTCATTCAGTTTTAGGGTCTGCTGAGCCTTTCGTAGGGCCGGTTCTGCCAAGCTAGACCCAGGCAAGAGGAGGAGGGCTGGTGAGAGGAGGAAGGAACCCACGTCTCCCCAGACTCCCGCAAGAGGAGCAGGAATGCCGTTTTCTGGAAGAAGTCCCCGCAGCGTCCGGCACGGCCCGGCTCCCGGCCGAGCGCCCCGGGGACGAGGCGCGAGCGTGGGCGCGGGGTCCGCGGGGGAGCCGGGGCCGGCCCCCCACTTCTCGAGCCCGGGCCCCGCCCCGCCCCCCGCACCCCGCCCTGCGGACGAGGCCTCCCCGCACCTCCGGGGCGCCTGGGGCTGGGCGCACGGGGCACACGCCAGCCGGTCCCGCCGCCGGCCCCGCGCGGACGCCTCGGAGCGCACGGGCTCCCCCGCGGGCCGGGACGCACTGGGCGGCGAGCGGGGACGGCCGGGGAGAGGAAGAAAGGCAGGCCTACCTTCAAACTTTCCAGTCTCTGAGTGGCTCCGAGTCGGAGATTAGGGACACCATGGTCTAGGGGCGGGAGGCGAGGCAGGCCCCGGGCGGGGAGCGGGGCGAGGGGAGCCGGGCTCGCGGCGGGCCGGGCGGGCGGCGGGGGGCGCGGGCTCTGCGCAGCGCCCCGGCGGGTAGGCGCTCGCGGGTCCCGGCCGTTCTCCACCCCCGCGGCCACCCCCGCTAGGTCCCTCCCAGGCCCGGCCCGGTCCGCGCACCACCTTTGAAAGCCCCTGTCATCTGCTCCGACTGATCAAATTTGACCTTTTTGTAGCCCACTTGATTCCAAGCACAGCTCTCGGTTAAATCTCTCTTTATTAACACCGTCCTCCTTGGCTTTCTTTTGGAACAAACACAGATCAAGCCCGAAGCCTCCAGACTTCAGCAGCAATCATTTACAGATTAGGGCGAGCTGCAGGCAGCCGCCTCCTCTGGGGCACTCCTCCTGCCTCGCAGATCTTTGCTTTCACATTCCGGTCAGAAGACGGGTTAGTTTCCTTCTTCCTGGTGTGTGTGTGAGTGTGTGTGAGTGTGTGTGAGTGTGTGTGCGGCTTGGGTTCTGGGACGCCAGCATCCGGCTCAGAGCTTCCCTGGAGACTGGACCTACATGACTCCTAGGATTTGCTTTCTTGAAAAATAATTTGGAATCGAGCTGTTAACAAGCTAGAATTTACTGTGTGTTTTCTGGCAGGGACTCTGCTACACCGTTTTTTTTTTTTTTCCTTCTCCTTTCTTGTGTTTGTAAATAGCATGAAGGAGGGGATGGAGTTTCTCTCTGAACATTAAGCGAAAAGGGTGTGTGCGTTTCTCCCTCAATTTGTGTGTCTTTTGTCCTTTCTTTAAAGCTGAACATCTTTTCAATGATCACTTGAAACTGGGCATAGCAGACGTTAGAAAAAAAAAAAAAATATATGTATGTATGAATCAAGAACAAGATTATTTTCCTCTAGCATCTCCCGTCCTCCTCTGGGCTGATGTGGTTCCTTTGTGAGTGTCCAGATTCCTTATTTTCATAAAGCACTGCCTCATAAGCATGGCTCTCTGCTTTCACCCCGTTCTAGCTGAGACTCTTCAGCTGAAGTTCTTGTTCTGTCCTGACAGGACTCTGGAGATAAAAGACCTTGAAATCACACAGTACAGTGGGCTCCAGGCAGAAAGTCTCTCAGGTCACCAAGATTCCCCTCATTGCTGCAGGTCACCTGAGATTTACTTGATAGCCTCTCTCTGTCCATCACATTTCTCTTTTTCTTACACTTATTTTAAAAAGAATTTTCAGGATCATTACCATAAATGGAAAATCAACTTCACGGGCTAATAAAACAATTGACCCAGACACATAAACCAAGCTAAAGGCACTGATGATCTACGGCTCCTTTTTCCCCCCCTCTTGGTTGAAAAGAGCGTTTAGCCAATGTTAGGGGGTGTTAAGGAGACACTTGCACCAAGGGGGGACTTGCCCAGCCAGGAAGAAAAAAGATTTACTAATTCTAGTGGGGGGAGGGGCAGAAGGGGACAGAAACTCCACCCTGAGCTTGAAGCCAGAGCTGGGAGGGGGGCTCCATCCCAGGACCCTGAGATCATAACCTGAGCTGAAACCAAGAGTCTGATGCCTAATCCATAGAGCCCCCCAGCCACCCCAGGAAAAGTAGATTTAAAGGGAACATGATATGATTCAAATTTGTGATGACCTTACTCCTTAAAATCATCAGCCAGGAGGAAGGGTTCCTGTCTCTTGCTTTTAGGCAGAACCTACCAAGAAAGAAGATTTCTCTTCTTTCCGGAGTCTTCACAGGTTAAGATGTGGTGACAGCTATTGGAAACAGGCTGCTTCGCTTATCAGGGAGTTCTTGCAGTCAAATCCAAATGCCCCTCACAGCATTTTAAATCTGTTTCCCATCCCCCTTTTCTCGAAGGACTCTGTCCTTAAAATATGCAGCAAATGCTCAGCCAACATATGCTTGTTCTTCTACAAATATACTTTCCTTAATGGCTGGAAATGACTCTCTTCAGAAGTACAACCCCCTTATCCTGAAATTAAAAAGAGGTTTATGCCTTTTACCCAAACCATTGCCTCTTTGGGGCTTCATGCTTCTTCCTGGGCTGTATTATTGTCTCCGTGGGGATCCTGGGCCACATCGTAATAATGTGTAAACATGTACATAACACTTCTAATCCCCAGGGATGTCACCAAATGTGGGTGACAATAATAGCATTTGTGCAGAGTGGACCTCCAAAGGGTTTCCAGTGCTTACATAATTAGTAAAATGTTTCTCCCTTTAGAAAGTTAGCAAGAGAAAAACAATAGATTATAGGGAAATAGTTTCTGGGACTGCAATGACATACATCATCCTTATATCAGGAACCCCTCGCCCACACCCCTGAATTAAGATCTGGGGAAAGAAAGCGAAGGAATCCTTAGCTCTTGGGGTTCAGGGTTAATGGGCGAAAGGGGGAGGGACTTGGCTTCTGGTCAAAGGACAAGAGGACAAAAGCATGCTCATAAACTATGAAAGAACATTTCAAGGCATTAGTCCTTCCAAAACCTTTTTAGAGGCAGGGTAAAGTTTCCCCCGAATAAAGTCTGCACCAAATTAAAGAACAGAAAGAGGTAAGAGTGAAAGTTTATTACCAGGTAGAAGGAACGGTTCTCATTTCTTTCAAGGTATTAACTTGTTCTGTTCTCATAACTAACTTGTTAATGAAGTCAATTAATGAAGCACCCCCATTTTGTTAATGAGGATGAAGACATTTGGGCATGCAAAAAGTAAGCACGTAGCCTGAGCTCCCTGGGTTAGTCACCCTTTTGGGGAGGAGCGGGACCCAGAAGGTGTGCCTGTGGGACCCCAGGAACCACCATTGCAGACAGCCCTCCCTTCAGCAGAGGGCTATTCAGGCTGAGAGCCTCTGTTCACGGGGGAGGACTGGGGCTGGATCAGGTCAGGGATGGGTAAGAGCGGTTGCTGAAATCTCAGGCTTATATCCCTAGGACTCCCTAGAGAGACCCTAGCTTTCAGGACACACTTGAAACCCACTTCCTGGAAGTATGTGGTGATGAGGGAGATGAATGATCTTTTAAAGGTCATACTGAGTCCAAAACACACGGAATATTTTGCTCTTTGCTTTCTTAACGTTGAGGACCAAGTGTTTACTCCTTAAAGTAATTCCATGTTCTCTATCTCATGGATTCCTTTTCTCCTTCCTCCAAGTACTACGTTCCTGATTCTGAACAGCTTCGCATCAGATGGCTCCTTCCTAAGAGAAAGCCCATCAGAGTGATTTGCTCACTTTCACCTGTGAACGTGCTCACTAAAAACAAACAAATAAAAATATCGCCCTGTTCAAAACTGGGCCAACTCTTCATCTGTAAGTCAGGAAAAGCAAGAGTAAAATTCCTATACATAAAACACAAAGGTTAAGCTTAGCCTTGTGCAAACTTGGGCCAAAAAATATAATCTTCTTCCATGTCACTGTATGAATTACAAGATTTAATTTGATTTGTGTTCTTTTTCTCCTATTTGGATAAATTTACCCCTTTAAAAACTCAGATTATTTTGTCATTGCTTATAATGTCTCTTTAATAGTTGGCTCTTGGCAATGCTCCCAATGTGTTAAGAAAGAATCCAATCCATATAAAGCAATATTCATGAATTCTCCTACTATCACTGGCACAAGACTCAAGATTCTCCTATTCGTGTAAATAAAGGTTTTGTGCTATCCCTGCCTCTTCCCAAGTACAGAAACCCAAATCTAAACAAAAGCAACCCCCACTGTCTGTACCTTTTCCATCCAAAGGGCACCCCTGTGCTGTCCACCAGTCTTGGGCTTAAAGTCACCTGGAAAGCACATTGGAAGGTAGGGAGACAACGGCAGGAGCTTAGGAGTCTGCATTTTACACCAGACCCAGGTCCTTGCAGAAGACCCTGAAAAATGCTGAGCAAGAGTCCGCGAGCATGAAATTTACCCAGTTATATAGCCTCTCAGAGGGGCGTGGTCAATGCCCTAGGAGCCAAAGCTGAAGGTCTTTGGAAAGTTCATCTTACAGGTCAGGGGAGCAGAAAGCACCTGGAGGTGTGAACTAGCCAAAGAACAAAAGAAAACAGGCCTTCTCCATCAGCGGAATGTTAGACTACTGAACAAAGGTTTGGAAAGCAGGTATGATGTCTCAGGAAATTTTTCAAAGACAAAATGTCTAACTTCCTTAGAGTCAAAAACTTAAAAATTAAAAAATAAAAAAAGTAAAAATAAAAGCTGCTTCATTAGGGGAGAAATATATACATTTTTTATGTCCTCTTTTTCATTCTCTCTCTGTTTCTTGAGTCCTAAGAATATGATTATCCTAAATTATATTTTTTCTTTCAGAATGTCTTGCTTTACACTTATTTGTTCCTAATTCTGTTACCTTCTGGTAAATACTCTTTCCCCTTCTGCTTGCCCCAGACTTGACTTTTCTTTTCTTTTTTCTTATTTGCCACCTCTTAACTTCAGCTCAAGTGGGTAAAGTCCCTCTCTCCCTGTAAGAAACTGAAATGACTAATTGGAAATGCATTCATTCTACTTCTGTTAAGGAAGCTTTCCTGGTCTTGTTGATGTGCCAGTGTTTTTAAAGTTGGCAGATGGAATGAGCTCAAAATCTCCAGCACTTGTTCTTGACCCTGGAAATAGGATCCAGCTTTGCATGCTTTTCATAGCAAACCATAGTATGGCGATGATGATAGACAAGGACTGCCAGATAAAATATAGCACACTGTTAAAGCTGGATTTCAGAGAAACAAGGAGCAAATTCTTAGTGTAAGTATGCCTTCCCCAACAGTGCATGGGACATACTTATAATAAAACAAAATTATTTGCTTTTTTTCTCCCCTGAATACCAACTTTAACTACGGTCCCTGTGTTTTTATTTGCTGACTCCAGTAACCCAATGCTAAGCTGACTTTTAAACAAAAATAGCTAGATCACTGTGATTATTATTTTTTATTTCTGGTTGTCTATAAAGGCACCCTGATGTCATCGAGTAGGCATCAAAATGCATTCATTTAAATGTTCTTAAAGCTTTTCTCTTGTATTAGTTGTTACAAGCCAAACATAAAAAGCCACATTTGAGATTGCTTGTCAACCAAGCAGGCACATGATTAAAGTATGCTTGTATCTTATTAGATATTGGATATCAATATTGGGCACTCGGAAATGCCACCCAGCCTTCTTGTCTTAAGCCTGGTTAGTCGAATGCATTTTTACCTGTTGGTAGCGCTGATATGCTCAGATGGACTGAAGCTGATGTTTTGTAAATTGGGCAGCATCTCTCTATTATATTTATTTTATACAGAGTGACTTGGCAGTTAACACAGCTGCTGTGTTTTGTTTTTGCACCATGCATCAGCTCCTGCTGGAAGAGATCTGTACCTGAATAGTTAACCATTAATCTTCAGTTGCGCAAAATGTGTATTGTACATATCCTCACTTTAATGATGTCTGTAGAGACGCACTTCCAAAGATGCTCGGTTTTTCTTCTTCTTCTTTTTTTTAATAAATGAATATAACTTGAATGGAATTTCAAGGGCTTCCATGTTTGGCTCACAACACCTGATGCAATGGAAAGCCTGTGAACAGAGACGTGTGTTTTGTTGCTTCGTCAATGACTTGAGAATTGCTATTATGGGACGCTAAAAAAAAATTGCTATTATTTATTTTGCTAAAATTCTAAAGGGTCTCTAAAGAGACAGCTATGAAACCTGCTAAGTATAGGGAAAGGCCAAACATGTTATTTAGGGTCTACATATGTACCGAATATTTTCTACTGATGCCAACGCCCTTCTAGCAATTGGGGAGGAATGCTTTTTACATTTGGAGCCTTAGTCAGCTGAACAGGAGGGCAAAATGGATTAAAGCTGGGGGAGGGGAGAATGGGGTCTTTGCCAGGCATATTTTACAAGTGAGAAAGGAAGAGAGAGGAGACTCACACCCAGCCTGCTGCTTTTCATGCCATGCAAAGGAATCACGGGCCAAATTTGATACAGACAGTGGGGAAAAAAAGAAATTCAAGCTTTAACTCCTGTACTGCCACGGAAGATGAGGTTTTCAAAGCTGTGTCATGTCCTTCTTTGAATTCCCAGTCTGCTTTTGTTAGGATTCATGGCTTATACCAACAGGGACAAAGGAATGCCCAGAAGAAGGATGTATTGTTCAGATGGTCCCTGGGTCCCAAGCCAGGGAATAAAACCTGCAACATGGATCTTATGATCTTGTTTTGTTTTTCTTGAAATTGCTTACATTTCTTGAAATGGTTCATGTGCTTACAGACAGGACTCCTCATTGTTTTTTTTTGTTTTGTTTTGTTTTTTTATACAGACTGCTGGACTTGGCATCTAGAATTTTTTTTTTTTTTTAGATTTTTTAAAAAATTATTTATTTGACTGGTAGAGAGATCACAAGTAGGTAGAGAGGCAGGCAGAGAGGGGGGCGGGGGAAGCAGGCTCCCCACCGAGCAGAGAGCCCCATGTGGGACTCGATCCCAGTACCCTGAGATCATGACCTGAGCCAAAGGCAGCGGCTCAACCCACGGAGCCACCCAGGTGCCCTCCTCATTGGTTTTCACAAGGGAGATCTGAGTTTTCGAGAAAAGGCAAACACAATGGCCAAGTTTCCAGTCAATGAAACAGTGTCAACGTCTCCTAGAAGTGCGCTGGCTGGCCAGGACTATCGCCCTTGAATCACTGGGAAGAAAAGATAAGCTTTGCATCATTCTCCCTGAACCAAAACCCAGCAGACTGAGGTGGAAATGAGATGTGCAGCAAATTCACTTGAAGACACAGATTTAAATCCTTCCTAACTTGTTAATTTAACTCCACATGGTAACCACCAACAAAAAACATATTGAATGATGATTGATTGTAGAAAGTGTTTCTTTGGCAATCAAATGATCCATTAACGTGCCAAAGCAGGTTCCCTTTTGACTCTAGGGAAGGCAGTGGTGAGAAACCATCTTTTTTATTTTCTTTCTTTTCTTTTTTTTTTTTT
>RCUC01058638.1:0-22389 GCA_003697995.1 Taxidea taxus jeffersonii | reverse complement strand
ATCCCAAATTATGAAGAACTTGTACAATTTGTTTCTGTACCCTCAAATATGGATTGAAAGCTACCAGTATACCGATTGTACAAAGAACCTGTCTTTTTTTCTTTTTAGGCTTTGCTACTTCAGGAACTACTGCTACAGAACTATTTCTGTAACTCTGCAGAGAAATGTCTACAGTTAACACATCGGGCAGAAACTAACTTTTGATTTACAGATGCACTTTTAAAAGTATCATAAGTTTCCTGGGTTCCAGTATTCCCAAGTATGAAATGCACAAATATGCATTTATTGGACCCCCAAAGGAGGGCTTTTCAGAAGTCAAGAGTGTTTGAACAGGCAATCCCACTTCTCTGCTATTCCTCATGAAGGAATTAAGTGGTAAAATTAAAAAGGCGATTAACTCAACACAAAGGCAGAGTGACAAATGCATGAATTCGTTTGACCAGCAATATAGGAAATAGCCTCAGGGACTCAACCCTGCAGGACAGAAGCCACTGGCCTTCTTTGTTAAGGACACATTGTCTATGATGATCCTCTCCATCACTTGTCACTTAGAACTTTGCCACAACCCACAGGAGCAATTGAAATGACCTTCCCAACACAATGGAAGTGGGAAAGCTTTATGCCCCGCATAGCAGTGGGCCCCTTTCTTCATCCAGATTCTTAACTAACCCTCATGCCTAGTCTTCCATTTCTTTGGGGTTATCTGAATTGAGGCATCTATACTTTCATAGTAAAATCAGTACTTGATATACAGTTACAAAAAAAAAAAGAAGAAGAAGAAGAAGTACCCAAAGACAATGATAGTTATTTCAGTTGTTAAAATAATCATGGCTTAGGTCTTCAAGTTGTACGCAAATGGATAGACATTATAACACAATGTGAGAAAAGGAGACATATATGTCTTGGGCAGGACGTTGGAGATCAGATGTCAACTGTCCCTGTAATCATATAGCCACTCAAGTGCCATATGTAATCATAGAGCACTTGAATTATATAGCACTGTCAGTCATTTCTTCAGATGGTATCAGCAGATCAATCCCCCCAAAACTGGAGGCAGCTGTTGGGGAGGAGAGCTACTCCACTCAGACCCACACTGAGGGGAGGACAAGACCAACAAACACTTGCAGGCTCTTACTCTTAGTAGATCCCACCCTCCCCTTCATGGCATCTGAGGCTCCCTGGGAATCTAAGTGCTGGGGAAAAGGGTAAGTGGTTCCTCCATGCAGTCCGTATTTCAAACTGAGGTATGTGAGGTTAAAGCAAGGCCGTGATTTTTAATTAGTACGGACAAGACTGTGAGATCTCCTGTGCACGGGAGACGTTCCACAGCTGGAGCAGTAGGACGACAGGATGGAAAGAGCAGACACCAAGTTTGCCTCTCAGCTCGACTACTTACTAGCCTTGCTGGGTCACAAGTCAAGTCACTGCTCTGAACCTGTCTTTACATGGCTCGAAGATGAGAAAGTTTCGGCCTGCTTGGCAGAGATATCAGCAGAATCCATGTGTGTGTAGCCCAGAGTCAGTCCCAGTGAGACTCAAGAAGTAATGAGTTTCATTGAGAGGTCTTATCCTTCACCATCTTAATACAAACCAGCTTCTATTTACCAATATTTGCTTTTTGGAAATCTTCTGTCCTACTGGATAGCTGCTCCCTTAATGACTCTCAGCCAATTCCTTAATTTCTGAGTGATTTTATTTATCAAAACAGCTTCACTTCTAGATCTATCTCCTCAGGTAAGGGAAACAAAAGTAAAAATAAACTATTGGGACTACACCAAACTAAAAAGATTCTGCACAGCAAAGGAGGCCATCAACAAAATGAAGAGGCAACCCACTGAATGGGAGAAGATATTTGCAAATGACAGTCCAATAAGAGCTTAATATCCCAAATGACGAAGAACTTGTACAATTTCGCACCAAGCCCCCCCCACCCCACAAGTAATCCAGTTAAAAATGGGCAGAGGACCTGAATAGACATTTTCGCAAGAAGACATACAGAAAGCCAACAGGACACATGAAAAAATGCTGATCATCATCAGGGAAATGCAAATCAAAACCAAAATATCACCTCATGCCTGTCACAATGGCCAGTATTAAAGAGACAAGAAATTGCAAATGTTGGCATCAAGTAAGGATGTAGAGAAAAAGGAACTTTCATGCATTGTTGGTGGGAATGCAAACCAGTGCAGATGCTGTGAAAAAGAGTATGGGGCTTCTTCAAAAAATTGAAAATAGAAATACCATACAATCTAGTAATTCCGCTACTGGGTACCCCAAACATAAAAACATGATTTCAAAAACATATATGCACCCCTATGTGTATTGCATTATTTATAATAGCCAAGATATGAAAGTAACCTAAGTGTCCATCAGTAAATGTATGGATAAATATATGACACGTGCTCACGTGTGTGTGTGTGATGGATTATTACTCAGCCATGAAAAAGAATGAGATCTTGCCACTTGCAACAACATGCCTGAAACTAGAGGGTATTTTTCTAAGTGAAATTAAAGAAGGACAAATACCATATGATTTCACTTACATGCAGAATCTTAAAAAATAAAACCAACTAACACAAAGCAGAAACAGACTCATAAATATGGACAACTGAAGGCTGCCAGATGGGTTGGGGTGGGGGGTGGGCAAAAGGGGGTGAAAAGTAGTGAGAAGGCCAAGCTTCTAGTTGTGGAAACAATAGGTCCCTGAGACAAAAGGTACAGAGTAGGGAATATAATCGATGATAGTATAATAGTATTATATGGTGCCAGATGGTAACTACACTTGCGGTGAACACAGCTTAACACAAGAGTTGTGGAATCACTATGTTGTATACCTGAAATTAATGTAACATTGTCAACTATACTTCAATGTTTTAAAAAATCAACTTTGCTATACCTATGAAGACCTAGTCCTGTGCATATGAGAACTCTAAGCACATTCTCTGTTCAAGCCCTCCCCCAACAAGGACAGGTCTATGGACCTGTAGCTCCAGGGGCATGGAGGGAAGGGGAGTTCCACCTTCCTCTTCCCTGCACAAACTTACCTCCAGACCAAGGTGTGGAAGTAAAGAGAGAAGCCCAGTTTACTTCCTGGATTGCCTACAACTAAGCGTGCTGCCACCCCTGCTGACTGAGCCCCTTCTATGAAGAGCTGGTATGGAAGCAGCCTGTCCCAGTAAGCAAAGCTAAAGGACTCCATTCCAAGAAGCTCCCCTAGGCTCTGTGGCTTCCTTTGGAGAAGTAGGTCTAACTTCAGGCAGACTTGCAGTCAGCAGCCATGGGCTTAATTCCCTTGCAGAAAGCACCTGTTTGCCCTACACTGGGTTGGTCCCTGGGAAACCTGGTTGCCTCCAACCTTCCCTTTCCTCCTAGTCTGGGCTCTGGGCCTGAAGTAGGAACCAGGCCATATCCCCACCTCTTTGCTTCTTAGGGCTGTCTTTGCCTCCCTTCTCCCCAGCCGCTCTGATGGTGATAGAACAAGTCAACAAGCCCATGCACCCAGTGTACATGTCAGCCTCCCTTGCTCAATACAACCCCAGACTTTGGGGTCCCCCTTCCTCAATTTTGAGGAAGAAAACCAGTCAATGTTTTTCTTCACAAACATCACTTCTTCTCCCAAATAGTGACCTCTCACTCCCTCTTCAGCCTTTTGTGTGTGATGTCAGGGGCAAAGATGAGATATGGGGGAGGGGTTGGCAGGGACCATTTTTCTCGAAAGGGAAACCCCCCCCCAAAATTTTCCTGGCATGCCACTCTACCACCTTGCACTACTATTATCAAAAGAGGAAGGCCAGTGAACAGGTGACTCTGATGATAAATGACACTACCTCAAGAAGAACCTCCAACTCTTCATAACGGACATCTGTCTCGCTCTGAGCTCCCAGCACTTTCTTGCCTTCAGGTAGTTAATTATTTGTAGATTTTACACTTAATGAAAAAGTATTGATCCAGGGCCTGGTTTGGAGCCCTGTGCCCTATGAGCCCTGTGGAGAGATCCAAGGAATTCTTGTACTCAATAAATTCACAATCTAGATCAAGGAAAAACAAGCCTCCACGTGATAGGATGACTTCTATGACACACTATCCATTGAGGCACTGTTATTGAGAAAGAGATGCCAGAGTGATGGGAATTCAGAGGGGAGAGAATCCCTAAGGACCAGAGCAGCCAGATGAAGCATTCTCAAGGAGGTACGGCATGCAAAGACCTCAAAGGAAAACATTCTCATGTAGGCTCCATGTCGAATGATTCACTCTATTCACTGCAACGGGTTTGTGGAAGGAAGCAGGAAGTGGCTGCAGAGGTAAAACCTTTATGAGCAGACATGAGGATAACCAACACAGCAAACACCAGGCTAAGTTCCTTACAAACGCTGTCTCTTTACGTAAGCCTTGCAACACCCTGTGAAATAGGAATCATTTCATTTCTGGCCTGTTGGCCTCCGTTTGAATCTAGATTTCTCCACTTTCCATCTATACAGTTGCAATTTTCTCATTAATAGGGTGAAGGTGATCATGCCCATTTCATAGGAATATCATGAGGATTCAGCGGAATAATACATACATGGCACTTAGCAGTGCCAGGTACCCAGAACATGTCTAAGAAATATAAGGGCTTTTCCTCCATTGTAGTACCTAGGACATATGTTCCCTCATATCGCCAGGTATCTGGCAGAGGATGAACTTTCTCACAGAGCTAACTTGCATGGATAAGTAATTATAACAGCAATTATTTCCAAGGACAATTATTTGCCATCGCCATTTGTACCCACTGGAATTACACACATAAGAAGCAGAGTCACCCTTTGGCAGATAAACATAATTAAATTGCAAGAATGACATCAATGGCTGATTGGATTAATAAAGGAAATTTATTCCCCAGAGATATTTCAGAAATGTTTCTCCAAGCCAGATCATATTTTTTTTAAAGGCTTGTATTCTGAATTCAAATTATGTATTAATTCCTCTCCCCAAATCAGTGTGCGTTCAACCCTTATAAACACCACGTACTTCTGAGAAGCTAGGACTCTTGATGGTTGTATAAACCACACATATAGACACCAGTCCTCTCAATCTTTGTGTAAAAAATAGATGTCAATTCAACAAACATTTCAACTGGATGCTATTGTACCCTGGGTTGAGAATTTTATTTTAAATAATGGGCAAAGAATATAATGTGGTCACGTCAGAAATTTAAATAGTTCTTTGTTCCTTAAACTCTCCAAGTATCTAATGGTCATATGCTGATCTGAATCAAAATAATTTTAAAAACTGAGTTTAAAAACTGTTTAATTCATATAAATTCCACAGCTTAGTAACGATAGTAGGGCCCAAATGTGCAGACCCTGAATGATAAAGGAATCCCCTTGTCCCGATGTTCAATACCCTAATTGATCCTATAGTTACACACAGGTATACATTTTCATTTCTAAATCTTTGCCTAGTATTTATCACTCTGAAGTCTCAATTAATATCTGTTATTAGTATCTGTTAGGTAAGTTAATGTATATACAGCTCATCATTTTTGACTTTGGGTGGCAATCTACACTGGTGTAGTTCTTAGGCACTTGATACATGTCTGTGAAGTAGAGATAAGAAAAGCATAAAACTTGATATTACCACTGGGAAAAAAAAGTCCAGAAGAGGAAAAGTGTCTTTCCTAGTAATCACAGAAGAAAATAAAACCATCTGGTTATTGAGTTCTGAGATGGTTGTCAGAGAGGGTAACAAGCTTCTACTGGTGTGGAAGAGCAGTTAAATCAATCACTTTTACATTTTTGTACATGGAAAGAAATTTTCATACAAAACTCTTGCAGAAGTAAAAATGGGGGGCGCCTGGGTGGCTCAGGTTAAGCTGCTGCCTTCAGCTCAGATCGTGATCCCAAGGTCCTGGGATTGAGTCCCACATCAGGCTCTCTGCTCAGCAGGGAGCCTGCTTCTCCTTCTCTCTGCCTGCCTCTGCCTACTTGCGATCTCTGTCAAATAAATAAATAAAATCTTTTTTAAAAAAAGAAGTAAAAATGGGCATATCCAATATTTTACTGTACACCTGAAAATGTCCTCCAAGTCTGCACCAAGTTAGCTTTGAGAAGTTCAAGCTGCACTGAAATGTACCATCAAACCAAACCGAATTCATTAATTATCTAACCTGTAAGACTAAAGGTGAAGTGCAGCCAAGTTGGTATTATTCTCAACTCTTTTGAAGACCATATAATGATCTTTCTAACTATTTACCAGAAACTGAAGCTTTGGGTATTATAAAGATTCTTGTATCAGGAAAAAAAAAAGGAGGGGCGGGGAGAGAAAATACAAGGTCATCTTTTCTAGACTAGTGTGAGTGGATGGCTCCTCTTGGTGATTAAATCATTGGTAGTTACATGTTGTATATGTTGGTAATGGGGTGAGTTGATGTCACTCATCACTTCTCTGTTCAGATTCATGATTATCCTTTACCGATAAAAATCTGCACATACATTCTCTCTGGAGTATACTGGGGGTAGGACATAGTGCTGTTGCTTGAGCACTGGTGAATATAAATTTCCTGTTCACTTTCAAATTTCTAAACAAGCAAAACACAAAATCACAGCCACAGAAAAGGCTGTACTCAACCCAGTTCATGTATGCAGGTTTATTACTTCTACTTCATAATCACAATAATGATGCAGTCTCCTTTATGAAATCAGCATTCATAACCTATAAAAATACCTAACAGAAAAGTGCACTATTTATTAAAAAAAACTGTGAAACCACTTTCACAGACAAAGGTAATAATTCAAAAATAAAGGGCATTGGCATATTCTAAAACTAGATGGCTAAATATTTGAAAAATGATATTTCTCCCTAAATAATTTCAATGCAATCCCCAAGAAAATATCAACAGGAGTTCTATGGAAATTCACAAACTGATTGCAAAACTCAAATGGAATGCTCAAGAACAGCCATGGTAATTCTGAAAATAAAAATAAAAAAGAACAATACAGGAAGAATAGCCTTCTCAAAAATTAACGTGTTAAAAAATGTTCTAGTATTTACGAGATGTGACATTTGCACAGACCAGATAAATAGATCAAAGTCTCAAAGTAGCTTCCATAAACAGACACATATATATTGAGACTTAGAATATATTAAAGGAAAGCATTTCAAATTACTGGGAAACAATGGGACCACTCAACAAATGGTTTGGGAAGACAATTTGGAAACAAATTAAACTCATTGGCTCTGACCAGTGAAAAGTAGAAATCCTATATAGTTTACATAGCTTATAATGTTTCAAAACTATAAAGGATTTCTATATAGTTTACATACTTATAATGTTTCAAAACTATAAAGGATTTAGGGAAAACAGAATACATTCATGGTTTGGGGATTTTCTAAAGAGAACCAAAATACAAAACTCCATCAATAAACCAGATCTGATTATTTCAAAATTAAAATATCTTGGAAAAATCAGTATTGTTAAAATGTCCATACTACCCAAAGTAATTTCCAGATTCAATGCAATCTATATCAAAGTACCAACAACATTTTTCACAGAGCTAGAACAAATAATCTTAGTATTTTTACAGAACCACAAAAGACCCCAAATACCAAAGCAAACTTATGGAACACGAACAAAGCCAGAGGAATCACAATCCCAGACTTCAAGGTGTACTACAAAACTGTAGTAACCAAAACAGTATGGATCTGGCATAAAAATAAACATATAGATCAATAGAACAGAATAGAAAACAGAAATAAACCCACATTTACATGGTGAATTAATCTATGACAAAGTAAGAATATACAATGGGGAAAACACAGTCGTTTCAGTAAATAGATGCTGGGAAACTGGACACCTCCATGCAAAAGAATGAAACTGGACCACTTTCTTATACCATACCAAAAAAAAATTTTTTTTCAAAATGGGTTAGAGACCTAAATGTGAGACCTGAAACCCTAACACTCCCAGAAGAGAACATAGGCAGTGTTATCTTTGACATTGGTCTTAGGAACATTTTTCTAGATCTGTCTCTTTAGGCAAGGGAAATAAAAGCAAAAATAAACTGTTGGGACCATGCCAAAATAAAAAACTTTTTGCACAGTGAAGGAAACCATCGACAAACAAAAAAGCAACCTACTGAATGGGAGAAGATGATTGCAAATGATATATCTAATAATGGATTAATAGCCAAAATATATAAAGAACCTTTACAACCCAACACCAAAAAAACCAAATAACCCAAATAAAGATGGGCAGAGGACCTAAATAAATATTTTCACAAGAAGACAACAGACACATGAAAAGATGCTCAATGTCACTCATCACCAGGGAAATGGAAAGCAAAACCACAATGAGATATCACCTTACACCTGTTAGAATAGCTAGTATCAAAAAGAAATAGTAAGTGTTGGAGTGATGTGGAGAAATTGGGGCAGCTACTGTGAAAAGCAGTATGGAGTTTCCTCAAAAAGTCAGAAATAGAAATATCATACAATACAGTAATCCAATACTGGGTATTTACACAAAGGAAAAAAACCCCACTAATTTGAAAAGATATATGCACCCGTATGTGTATTGCAGAATTATTTACAAAAGCCAAGAAATGGAAGCAAACTAAGCATTCATTGACAGATGAATAAAGATGTGCTAAATATAAGCAATGGAATGTTACTTAGCCATGAAAAGGAATGAGATTTTTGCCATTTGTGACATGGATGAACATAGAAGGTACTATGCCAAGTGAATTAAGTCAGAAAAAGACAATTATCATATGGTTTCCCTTATATGCAGAATCTAAAAAATTAAAACAAAGGAATACACAAAGAACCCAGAAACAGATCCATAAATACAGAAAAACAGTGATTACCAGGAAGGAGGGGTTGGGCAAAATGGGTGGAGGGGGGGTGGGTTCTAGTTAGGAATAAGTAAGTCACCAGGATGAAAGACACAGCATAAAGCATATGGTCAATGGCATCACACAGTGTCTTATGGTGACAGATGTGGTGAGCATAACATAACATATACGTTGTTGAACCACTGTGTTATATACCTGAAACGAATGTAACATTGTCAACTATACTTAAAAGAAAAAAAAAACCAGCATACACAAAACTCCAGAGAACTGAAATATCTATAAATGACAAAGAATTACCTTCAGAATTTGGTTACCATCAGAATATATAAGAACTCCCTACATATTGACCAGAAAAGGAACAACCAGATCTACTACATCACAAAACTCCCAGAGTTATTCTCATCATCTTTAAAAATCTGATCTTTAAAAACTGAGTAAATAACATAAACAAGCAGTTCATAAAGAGGAAATACAAATGTCCTATGAGTATTCAAACTCACTAGTAATCAAGGAAATACAAATCTTTTAAAAATTCAGTTTCACTTTTCACTTAACATGTTGGTAAATATTTTTTTTAAGATTTTATTTATTTATTTGACAGAGAGAGAAATCACAAGTAGGCAGAGAGGCAGCAGAGAGAGAGGAGGAAGCAGGCTCCCTGAACAGAGAGCCTGATGTGTGGCTCAATGCCAGGACCCTGGGATCACGACCTGAGCTGAAGGCAGAGGCTTAACCCACTGAGCCACCCAGGCGCCCCCAAGTAAATATTTCTTTTGATAGTATCTCATGTCAGGGCACAAGGCAACTGGCATTCTTATATGCTTATCAAGTATAAAATGGTACTGTCATTCCACAAGACAATTTGGCAATGTCCATTAAGAAAATTAAATATTCGGGACGCCTGGGTGGCTCAGTTGGTTAAGCAGCTGCCTTTGGCTCAGGTCATGATCCCAGCGACCTGGGATCGAGTCCCACATCGGGCTCCTTGCTCCTGCTTCTCCTTCTCCCTCTGCCTGCCACTCTGTCTGCCTGTGCTTGCTCTCTCTCTATCTAATAAATAAATAAAATCTTTAAAAAAAAAAAAAGAAATGGGCTTTAAAAAAAATTAAATATTCATACAGTATGATCCAGAAATTACAATTGTCCACACCTACACTAAATAGTGGGGTGGGTTCAGAGGAAGGATGCCATAGCATGACAGGATTTGGGTCTTCAGGATCCTTGAGTGATTAGGAATTGAGTTCCCGGCCACTCCCTCATCTTTTCCCCATTATGACCAGAATACAGAGCATGGTTGGGCACCCAGCTTCATCACCTTTTCCTGACATCCCCATGTAAATCCCACCCACCCTTCAACATCAAGCACAAATATTGTACAGAGCCAGAATTCTCTGTAGGATTAGCTCATTAAACTTGGCTTTTTGCCAATGACTCGATACCCTGTTCACATAATAGTTCCCATGTGATGTCTTACCCATCCCAAGTATCCCCTAAGTGATCATCTTACAACACCTTTCAAACTGAGGCTGGTGCCTCTACTGGGGTCTCCCAGCCAGAAGTTGGGCTGGGGAAGTCTTAATTCACCAGCAAGCTCAATGGTGAGTCAGTGGAGATGTCACTGATCCATATTCCACCACACTACTCCTTCACCAAGAGTGATCATTTCCCACTAGATCCCACAATCCTTTGCTCTCACAGCACTTACACCCACTGTATTAATCACGTTTAGGTCCATGTTATATTCCTTCAATCAAGATATCCTCTGTACAGGCAATATCTCTGTCTTGTTTAATTCTTTAGCTCTAACAGTGCTTAAAATAACACCTACACATACAAAAGCCTATATTTTGTATACACAAGTATTTTTAATGCATTAACTGGATTTCCTGTCCAGTAGCCTTAAAAAGGTGGAAAACATTGCCAGGGGAAGATCTGATGCCCAGAGCCATTCTAACCATATACATCTCCCATGATTGACCAAATGTCTCTTAAGATTACGTGAGGAATATTAGAACTGAAAACATCTTGTCTTTTCCCATTTCCCTTTAGCCTAATTCAAATCAATCCCTCTGGACTGATAATCCTTTATGCCTAGATAGGACATTAAGAGTTTCTGCAGTTTTCCTATAATCAATGTGATCTTCCTTGATTCTCCAACAACCCAAAGAAATAACTGGGGCTCCAGGGGTTAAGTGGCTCAGCGAAGGCTACTTGGCTACTAAGTGACAGAGCTAGAATTAAGAGCCTAATTAAAATGCCCTCCTCAAAGATTTGAGTGTCTTTCCTTCCACTATACTACCTCTGTCTTTGCAGGGAAATTAGGCATCAATTCCTGATATGAGGCATATATGAATATGGGACAGGACCATACCTAACCTCAGCTTGAGGATACCAAGATTTTATTTTCAGGAAGGTTGGATTGCATGGATCCAGGGAGTAATATAAGATTTTATATCCTCTGGGATAATGGTAGACAATGAATCACTTCTCAGTCCATCCTTCCAGGAGACAACTGTGATTTGTCCATCTGGCTAGATTGGAGCATTTATGTCAGGGAGAGCAGTGGAAGGGCCTGGGGTACATTTGGGGTTATCAGTGTCCTCTGAGCTCTAGAGAGGAAATGCTTACCCTTTCCCCAGGTCTACATTCTCCCAAGACACTGAGTATAGCATGGATTATATATGAATTCCCTCTGAATCTATCCAGTGCAAACTTGCAGAATGGGCCAGTCTTTCTAGAAGAGTGAAGTCAACAGTCTTCCTCCCTTTTCTCTCTGGTGGGCCCATTTAAGGGATTAAGGTCAACTCATCTTGAAGTCTCAGAGCCTGAGAAATTGTAGTCCTCTCTCCTTCAGAGATCCCACTGGATGTTGGCCACCATGGTAGTGCTGTGATCATGTCACCTTAGGCTAGGCAGACCTAGGCTACTGTACCCTAAGCCCAATATATATTCAACTCTCATGGGAAAAGGCTAGGGATTCCTTTTCCAAAAGAACCTCAAGGTAGACCGGAAGGATTTCACCTGAATGTACTCCAGGTGAAACCAGAGCCCTACCTGAAAAATCCCAACACCCAGCAGGGTAACCCAGGTGTAGCCTGAGATATGAGGCAGTTTTCACAAATTAAACAGGACATTTCTCATTATGCCAGATGGCAAGATCAAGTGACCTGCAGTGCAGGAAGCCACTGCTGTTTTTCCTCCTACCGTTCTACCCTAAAAATGCATATTATCCCAGACAGCATCTGAGAAATAAAAATAGCAGCTATTATTGAGGCCCAATTATGTGGCAGCCACTGCCCTGGGTGTTTTAAATTTATCCACACAATCAATTTTATAAGGTAGGTACAATTCTCTCATTTTTTCAGAAAAGGTAAGAGGTGCTCAAATTCCCTGTTAAGAATGGGTGGACAGGGGTGCCTGGGTGGCTCAGTGGGTTAAAGCCTCTGCCTTCAGCTCGGGTCATGGTCTCAGGGTCCTGGGATTGAGCCCCGCATCGGGCTCTCTGCTCAGCGGGAAGCCTGCTTCCCCCTCTCTCTCTGCCTGCCTCTTTGCCTACTTGTGATCTCTGTCTGTCAAACAAATAAATAAAATCTTTAAAAAAAAAAAAAAAAAAGAATGGGTGGACACAAAGTCCAAGTCCCAATCTCCGTGACTTCTGTCTCCATTGGAGGGCATCGGCCTCTCCTTTCCAGTCTTGGAAGAATGACATCAGTTGATGGTTTTGATGGGAATGGGGGATTCTGGGGACCAATACACTTTGGTTTCTGAATAGAAAGCCCTCTATTCCAGTTTGACTGGGACGACCAGCCCCCTGGAGGATTGTAACATCATCCATACAAGCCACCATGTTGCTCACTCTCTATGGGCTCTGTCGGGCATAGAATTCCTTGCTAGTCTTGGGTGTCCATGTCATGAATTGAGTGAGATCAACAGAGATATGCTACAGAGATATGGCAAGCAAATCCAGCAAATCCCTTAGGTGACTACCCCACCTGAGGCTTCATGACACTGGCTTTCTTATGCTGAGTATCAAAGGGTGTGAAATGTTGATGGTGGTGGTGGTGAGAGCAAACAAAAAAACAAAATACACCACTGATGGAATGGGGCCACATCAGGGAAATGCCAGCTCAGAGATTAGTGACAAGATTCTTTGGACTCAATCTGCCTCTGTATGTGTATGTGTATCTATTAGAGGAGGAGGAACAAGTGGTCAGTAGTCATTGCCTTAGCAGGAGTAGTGGCAAAAGCCATAGCTCTGATCAATAGAGCTTCCAGCAGGGGCAGAATTGCTCTATATTGCACTGTTCAATATGGGAACCCCTAGCCACATGTGGCTTTTGAGTACTCAAAATACAGCTAGTACAACTGAGGAGCTTTTTATTTCATTTGATTTTAATTAAATTTAAATGGTTGTTTGCAAATGGTGCTACTATACTGGGAATTAGAACTGCAGACCCAGATCACCACACTATACCTCACTTGAAAATGAAGAGGCTAGAAGGTGTGGTCTTTTCCTTCTGCAGAGTTTCTAGCACTGGAAAGTGTCCCTTGGCAATGATTAGTGATTCCTTAGGAAACTGAAGCCATCACTCCTTTTTCCTCTACCACAATAACAAGTCTGATGCAAAGTATAGAGGTTATGCTTACATCACTCTTGTCCTCAACACTGATCTCTCCAGAGCTGGCTCTAATCTCATCCACTTCCATTCTGTTCTTCTGAGGAATTCCAGCTGTTGTCTACCATTATTGGAGTCTCTAAGGAACTTGAGAGACTATTTCAAGGTATCTATGCCTAAAGAAATGCCAAGTGGCCATGTTTAATCTATTTCTCCTCCCATGCCATGCTGGTTTTGAGGGGATTCTGCAAGTCTTGCCAACTTCCCAGGCTTCAATCTAGCAGTGAGATACAACTACTTCTGAGTCATCCTGTGACCTACCTGGGGGTTCCATCATTAATTAACCCCAAGCTGGAACAGTTGGCAGGAACTCAAGGTACCTCCTTTGAACACATATCAGAGTTTACCTACCTCTGTGGCTCATCTGCCCTCTGATTCTCCCATATCAGAACATTTTTTATTTAGTGGGCTGTGGAAGGGGAGAAATTACTTCTGACCAGTCACCATCCTTCCAAGGCCTTGGAGTTTGATACTCAAAGGTCCAAGCTTTTAAACTGTTCTCTGCTTTTCTGATCTACCAAACTTCATTGAGGCAGGTAATGCCTTGTAGGCTAGTTTAAATAGGAAAGAACTAGAAGGCTTAAGAAATGGTGTGTGTGTGTGTGTGTGTAAGTAACTAGAAATATGTTGTATTGTTAATCCTACAAAATATTCTCATACCATCACAGGTATAGAGATTGAGGCCCAAAGCTTATAGGGAACCTGCAGCAAGATCTAGAGCTCTTTTGTCTCCCATTTCAACCTCCAGATAGCTCCTTTTGTTGAAAGGAAAACTATGTTAGATGCCAAGAATCTGGCTTCGCATTTGATTTGATTTACAAGCTGAGCCCGGCCATGTGATTTTTGTTAAGGACCCACACAAGGTTGCAGTCCACTGGGACTCTCTCAGTCTAATATGAATGAACCGGGGAGTTCATCGCCAACCAATGATCTCCAATTCCCTTTGCCTACTTTTCCCTCTCACTTCTATTTCTCCAAGATCCTAAGGAGCCGTGCTGAGTGTCTGTGTTTCTGGGGACGAGGCCAACTGAAAAACCCCCTTTTCCCATGCCAAGGTAAAGTAAGTCCCTTCCGGTTGCCAAGGACTGTTTCTGTTTCTAAAGGTAGCCATGTCCTATGGAAGCTGAAAGGCACCCTCTATGCAAAGTCAGAATGGAGTATCACATTCTAATCCCTCCAAAGAAGGAACAATGAGCATTCCCTGGACAGAAGGTCATTTAGACCAGTAGAAATGATAGAACTAGGAAAGACTACACACCAAGAGTGAAGCCCTGCAAAGTTGAGTAAGCACACATTTTTTGTCTCTTTCTTGAGTGTGTAGTTTCTTTTAGAGGGAAAACTCTAAAGAAACCAAGAAAATAGTTCAACAGAAATTTTCTGACCACCAAGAAGTTCCACGCTAGGCCTGTCCTCAGGGATGTGCATCCAGCAGAGAGGCTGAGATCAAAAACACAGTTGACTAGAACACAAAGCAAAATGATGAAAAGCTCTTTAAGCAAGCAATATTTCACCCAGAAATTTCAGTGGGAGCTAAAATACAGTCTCAAACAATTTAAATATTTTTAACCCCTTCATGGCATTGTCATTTGGTCCTTAACTTCTTTAGCTAAAATTTACTGTGTACAACATTTATAAACTTTTCATATAGTTGGGTGTTCACTTTTTGGCTTCTAAATGGAAAGGTACAAGAAATGTTCATTCTGATCCCAGGCAGTGCTATATTCTCAAGGTGGGAAGAGGGGAAGGAGACAAGGCAGTCAATGCCCAGAAGAATCATCGTTGACTCCGAGCAATAAAAACCAGTGGAAATTGTGATTCCTTCAGCTGGAGGAGAGAAAGAAGGATAATCCATGTTATGGAGTGCCTTTTCTATGTCACACTCCGCCTGAAACTATTCCCGTAACTTCTCACTTATTTCTCCCAACATCCTGGGACGTATTACTGTATCTATGATAGGATAATGCTTTGGAATATGAGTTTTTCCTTTTTGCATTTGCATTTCTCTCTTGGTCCTTTCCTCCTTTCAGGGAGGTAAGCCATTCTGTGTTAGTGGCTTTAAGGGAGGAATATGATAACAGGGAGCAGAGAACACAGCCATTTCAAAAGCCAAGGCCCTTTGGCAGTGGGAATCACTCAAGCCTGATAGTTGAGCTGCATAACAGAAGCTACCACCACCTCAAAGCCATCCCACCAACAAGAAAGATGATCCCTGGGCTGGAAGAAGGAATCAGAAAAGCAGCAGAAAGAGGCAGCATAAATGTTGAGGCCCCCTCTGAAAATGGTCTTGTGCCCTTCTCCCTGGGCTGACCATGAGTTGGTAGAAAAATCGAAGATTCGTTTGGTATCCAGATTCATTTCTGGGATGTGAGGGCAAGAGAACCTCTGGTTTGCTGGGTATTGCAGCAGGGAGACAGTTCAGATCCAGAGAATCGGTTATAAGATGTGTCATGCCGTGGCATGCTAGAGCCTGCTAATGGCAGCTGGTTGGTAAATTTTCAGTGATTTTGTGAGCGACTACTTCATCATCTGTAGCTTAAAATCAGCGTGATGGGAGTATTTATAACCCAGAAGTCTACAAATGCTACAGATCAAGAGTTACTTCTTCCCACCCCCATCCCTCAGAACAACTTGTTAAATCCTTACCGATATACCACTGCAGGTAGAAGAAGACTTAGTGTCAGAGAACGTCTACCGGTCCTGTCCTCCCAAAACCGCGGAGGAGGAGAGGAGAGCTCCAGATAGGAAGCAGTTTCTGACCAATGGCACAGATAGACCAGAGACCTGCAGAGGGGAAGGACAGCTCAGGAGATGCCCAAATGATATCAAGGACAGTTGGGACTTAGAGTGATACTGTTTTCAAATGAGTCAAGTAGCACATATATGCAAACCTGGTGGGAGACACACAAGAAATCCCAAATTATCTGACAGGATGTGTCTTAAAAACGTGGAATAGGTACTCAAAATACAAATTCTTTTTTTATGTGTGTGTTAGGTTAGTCACCATACAGTAAGTACATCATTAGTTTTTGATGTAGTGGTCAATGATTTGTTGCACATACCCAAATTTTGCATCAAAATATAAATTCTTATAGAAAGATAGTTACATATATCACACACCTGCATCTGTGAATTTTGCACCTGCTATATCTTTTTGACTGATAAGAAATATGAGAGCTGATGGGGTTGCCTCACTCCAGGATTTCACAGTGTTTACCTAGCTCCTTGATCCTTGCAACTTTCACTACCTACAGGGAACTAAAGTTAGGGCCAGCAGAACTGGGAGTAGGGGAAGTGTCACCTGGAGCTGATTTGGGGAGCAAGGCCCAAGGCAGGTGCAAGCCACAAAAAAGTAAAAAATTTTCCCAAGCCCCAGCTGAAGTCAAGAATAAGCTCCCACACTTGTCTAGTGGAAGAATAAAAGGACATGAAAAGCACATGAGATGAAAGGCTTCCTTTGAGCTAGTCAGGATTTTGCTAAATAATTCAGGAGCTGGGTTTGGTGAAGGGGTGGGAAGGAAAGATTATTAATCCAATTGATGACAGAGGAAATGAAAAGACAAGAAGTCGGTGACCAAGATGGGGGAACATAGCTGTGGCCCCATGGGGAAGGAAGGGGCACTTTCAATGGGATCCAAGCAGCAGGCTCCAGGGTCCTGTGTGTGGAGCCTGAGTGTAACTGGGGTCAGTTCTCAATAAGCCCTTGAGGACAATGGATGAATGAAGTTAGTAAGAAATAGTAACCATATCCCTACTTGATGGCCCAAAGGAAGATGAAGCCACTGATAGGGTTTGAAGCAGTAAGTCATCTTCCAAGGCGAAGTGTGCATCACTTGTCTACCCCTGTCCTGCCTCCTTCAAAGCACAGGCCTACTGAAGCCCATGCCTACCACTGCACAATGCTCTAACCAATGCTGGGACAACGGAGCCAATCAGAGTTCAGGGAAGAGGCCATGGAATCTTCTACAACTAAGTAAATGGAACTGTCCTTCCAGGGAAGCTCCTTCTTAGTAAATGCACCCTTCATGCACAGGGAAGCAACCTGGGCCTTGGCTCATCTAGGAAGGTGGTCATACCCTGGCCTTTTTCCCTCCTGCTTCCAGGGTCTGGCTAAGTTCCTATGAAAGCCTGACCTTTGGAGGGAGACTTCAGCAGGCCGGTCTTCTAAATTAAAGTGACCCTGCTATGCTGTCATTACGGTTACTTTTAGAAGACAAGACAATCTGTCCAGCCAGGCGAGGCTGGGAAGAGGAAGAGTGTGGGGCTCTCAGCTTTGCTTTCATGGGGGCATAAAATCCACTCCAGACTGGGAGGAACCAAGCAGTGACCCAGGTCCCTGCTCCTCAACCCTTAGATACCAGCCAGGGACTGAAGTGTTCTGGGCACCTTAGGTTGCCTCTGAGCTGCAGTAGGGGAAGGCATCCTCACTCACATTTCCCTTCTGTATTATGATCATTGGGTCATCTTTCTTCACCTAGACTGTAAGTACATTGAGGGGAACGGCTCTGCCTTCTACCCTCTAGAATCACAGTAAGAGCTCAATAACTATGTATATAGCTTGATCCCCATGCCTAGCAATATTCTCCTAATTGTTCTCACTACATTGATACTATAGAGGGGCTGTGAAAATTGAAGGCAGCCAGCCTAATGCAACATACAGTCTCCCCCAAATTAGCACATAGTTCACTAATGGTACCTGAGATACCGTTAGGTCTAGCATCACCCAGATAGAATGAGATAAAATTGGTTATTTACTATGGTTATTGGTTAATCACCTTGGTTATTGAACACACAGCACACAGACATGTCATTAAAGAACACTGAATCATACCATGGGAAAGCTATTCTTCTTTCACATTTCTTTCAATTCATCTGCTTAGGTTAGAGACAAAGTCTGGGTTCGGTACTGGTGCATCTCTAACACTTTCAAACACTTGCCAGTCTCCCATATAAGCAGCTGTCTTAGAATCAGTGCCTTCTCGGGCGCCTGGGTGGCTCAGTGGGTTAAGCCTCTGCCTTCGGCTCAGGTCATGATCTCAGGGTCCTGGGATCGAGCCCCGCATCGGGCTCTCTGCTCAGCAGGGAGCCTGCTTCCTCTTCTCTGCCTGCCTCTCTGCCTACTTGTGATCTCTGTCTGTCAAATAAATACATAAAATCTTAAAAAAAGAATCAGTGCCTTCTCAGACAACAGTGTCTAGATAAAATTAACACTGTTTATCATACATTTATTTTTATAGCAAACTTTAATTTTGACAAGAGATACCAGTTTCCTGTTTCCACTGATAAGATTTCATTTTTTTAAAAACCTACTTTAGAAAGGGGCTTGTTTAAAGAAAAAGAGTAAGCAATGCTACAGATGGAGTGCTGGTACTGCAAAAGAGAATGTGAAGGTGTTACTTGAGTGATGGAAGTTTGAGGATGTGACATTCACAGTACTAGAAAGAAGATAGAATTTGGATCCAAAAGTGCCCACACCCCAGTTGGTAACGTCAAGAGCCAGCGAACCTAGCTTTCTGCCTCATCAAGGCAGGCCCTGTGTGTGGTGGGTTTTTCCTCATGGAATGAAGTGTCATGGACATCACAGTTAATGCCCAAACTTCTATGCACAGAGTTTTGGTTTAGAGCAGAGAGCCAGCTGACTTGTGGCTTTCTGTGGTGACTGATTTTGACCTAAGAATGGGTATCTGTAATTGCATTTAGCCCAATCAAATGAAAATGAAGGATTTCTATGTCCAAAAGAAAGAAAGCAAGGGGCCTCTCTCTCTCCCTTCTCTCTTTCCCTCCCTCCCTCCCTCTCCCAGGAATAAGAGCACACATTGCCCCCATTCCTCCTGGTTGCTACCTTACAACCATGAAAGAAAGTCTTAGGAGTAAAGCAAAGCTGAGGACACCAACACAGAGAGATGAAGACCCCAGGGCCTTGACAGCATCAATGAACATTCTGTCATTCCATGCCTGGGATCCTGACCCAGTTCTCCACGAGTTGTTATGGGAGAAAATGCGTTTCCTTATGGATGAAGCCAGCTGGATCTGAGGTTCCTCTTGCCTGCAGATCAAAGTCCCTACTGATTCCAAACACTTTGAGGAGTCCCAGAAGAGCTGGGTACCCTACATGATGCCAGTTAATGATCCAGAGATGGGAGGAGGAGAGCAGGTGGTACAGTGCCCCTGGCTCAGGCGATCTGTGACTTCCTTCACACCCTTCAGCAGCAATTTCTGCTGTTCTGCTTCCAATCCTTGACTCTCCTTTTGGAAGAACACTGCTAAACAGGTTGGAGCATTCAAATAACCCAAAGGGATGGGGACAGACCTCCCTGGGAAGAGGAGTCCTCATCCACCAGTACCACCCCAGACCTTCATGAAACTTTATCAGCAAGGCTCATACTTGCCTTTTAATTCTGCCTGGACCCCACCAGATCTATGCCTCCATCATCTTGGGGCATGAGCAGCTTCCCTTTCCTTTTGTATTTAATCTTTGTTGTCTAACATCAAGAATTGTCATCAATCTTCCCCTCTCCTACTTTCCTCCTCTCTGTCCATTCCCATAACAATTATTTTCTAACTTTTTAACTATTATTTGGTTCCAGTCCAGGTCTTAAGCAGCCAAGATCATCTGTGGTTAAAACTTCCCACTGCACATGGTTACAGAGAGGCCTGGGAGAGGCTGGGTGTGTGCCACCCCCCTGATGAGCGTACATTCACAGGAACTACAGCTGGAGGGCAGCATCACCAGAGCGAGAGGCAACTCAGGGAAGCTCACCATGTGCTGTCACTTTGGCCATTCTTGCAGCACTGGTCTAGCCTGTTTCAGGAACTCTCTGCTCACAACTCCACTCTCCCACCAGCTAGCTAGCTCGGAGTCATCTTGAACAAGTAATGTTCCCTATATGGGCCTCAGTTTCCTCTTCAACTTTGTGATTGCATGGCAAATATGAGAAGTGATTGGTAGGCCCTTGACTGAATCCGGGAACGTTCTGGGGATACAGACCAAGGTGAGGCAAACAGGGAACTGAAAGAGGAGGATTTCATTTGAAGTTTTTTTCCTTCCTTATCCCAGTGGTCTCACATTCGGGCTATTCTATAGACTGCAGCCAGGTTTGGCCTCCTCCTTTTCTAGGGAAGGAACCTAGGGACCATGCAAGAGATTTTCCCCCTGCTATCTCAGCAGGATGTACTTGCACATGTCATAGACCTTAGGACTCCCTTTAGATGCACAATAAAATAGGCTTCTAGGAGAGGGACTCACTCAGCTGCGGGAGCAGTCCTACATTGAAGGGAATGAGGAGCAGTGGCTTTAGGCTGACAATAGTGCTTGCTACGTGTCACAAGCCACCACATAGTTCCAAACAAGATCCCCCAGGTTCTCCATGTGCCTGGATTCATTTAACCCTTAAGGCAGATCTCCCAGAGAGAGGTCAGCTTATACACACGCACACACAAACACACGTGGCCACACCAGTCATTGAAATACATCCGTGACAGTTGTAAACATCCTCTCCTCTCAGCTCCCTGAGCACCTGGCCCCCAGGTTCCCAGGTCCCAGCAAATCTGTACCTTGGCATTAAGCAGGGCTTCCAGAAACCAACTCTAGAATATAACATCTGTTGTTGTTAGTGTCTTGCTACTGTTGAATATTTTGAATATTGTCATTGATGCACAGTGCATATAGTGCATAGATTACATAAATCAAACATTTGGCTGCTTACCCGAGTTCAGTGATAAGTGGATAAGTAAAATACAGTATATCCAGAATGGAAGACTATTCAGCCATAAACAGGAATGAAGTGTTGATGCTTGCTACAACACAGATGAACCTTGTATATATTACGCCGAGTGAAAAGAAGCCAGACACAAAAACTACATTAGTGTAATTCCACTTACATAAAATACCAAGAATAGTAAAATCTATAGACAAAAAAGTAGGAGACCACCAGGGGCTGTGAGGAATGTGGTTTCTTTTTGGTTTCTAAAGTTGATCTTGGTAATCAATGTAAACTCTGTGACTGTACTAAAACTCATTGAATTGTATATTCTAAATGGATGAATTGGATGATATATGAATTAAAGCTGTTTTAAATACTATAGGATAGGGGCACCTGGGTGGCTCAGTGGGTTAAGCCTCTGCCTTCAGCTCAGGTCATGATCACAGGGTCCTGGGATCAAGCCCTGCATTAGGCTCCCTGCTCGGTGGGGAGCCTGCTCCCCCCGACCCCCGCGCCTGCCTCTCTACCTACTTGTGATCTCTGTCAAATAAATAAAAGTTAAAACAAAAAAACAAAAACTATAGGATACAACTTTCATAAATCTTTACTGGATTGAAAATTATACATATATACACACATCTCATTGCATTAACATGCATACTCTAACACAAATACAGAAACTGGGCTTTTACAAGCTGAGATGAAAAATAGAGATTTTACATATACCACATCTTCTTTATCCATTTACGTATCAGTGGACACTTGGGCTGCTTCCATAAGTTTGGCTATTATAAAAGAATGATGTTATACACATGGGGATGCATGTATCACTTTGAATTTGTATTTTTAAATATGTGGAATTTAAGAAACAAAACCAGCAAAGGAAAAAAAGAGAGATAGAGAAAAAAACCCGGAAACAGACTCTTAACTATAGAGAACAAACTGATGGTGACCAGAGAGGAAGTGGGTGGGGGATGGGAGAAATAGGTGATGGGCATTAAGGAGGGCGCATGCTCTGATGAGCACCAAGTGATATGAGAAAGTGTTGAATCACTATGTTACGCATGTGAAACTATACTGGAATTTAAACAAAATATAAATAAATAGAAATTAATATTTTCTGTCTGCAACCCAGTGGAGTGCTTTTGGAGACCCCTGTTCTAGATGAAAAAACTGAGGCCC
>RCUC01058637.1:0-16582 GCA_003697995.1 Taxidea taxus jeffersonii | reverse complement strand
GATCCCAACACTTGGTATTTTACTAGAACAATGATTATATTCTCTGTCACGACTGTGTGAGTCAGCTGGGCTCAACAAGTAGTGTTTTGTGTTTTTTTTTTCCCCAGAGTGCTGGACTTGACCTTGTCCCCAGAATTTTAACTTTTCTGCATCCATTCGTCTTACTGTAGTACCTTAAATGTGCCGCCAGGAGGGACCGAAGGACACAGGCAACAATCTGAATGAAGCTGTCTCTGTGCCAGTGCAACAACCTATTAGGGACATTGTCTTTCTTCCAAAATTGCCAGAAACAACAACGTTCCCGATATCTGTGAAAGGCCCTGCACACTCACAATCTTTTCCAGCATCCCAGAGTGATTTCTCTGACATGTTTATAGCATCCTACGTTTCCACAGATCCTTGGTTTCAGGTTCCCTCTTGACCACGCCTGCCACGTGTGGCCCTCCGCAGACTCGTTACTTTTACTGATCTGGCACAAACCCACACTTCTCCACACCATTTCCCTTGTTTCTGCTAAGGAAACACCAAGTTGTCTGGAGCCTGGATTGGAGAAGGGTTAGTTTGTACTCTTCTGGGGACATGGGACAAGCCATTCTTTGGGTGATAGACCTTGGCTCTTTGGACTTTTCTGTAGGGGATGGATTTACTCCCAGATGATGCTTCTCTCAGGCATCTGGTTCTCCTCTGAATTCAGCTTCAAACCCTGAAGGTTTTGTACTTCCATCACAGAGTCTGCTTGGTTCTCCTGCTGACCAAGCTCCATGGCACCACTCGAACCATTTCCACGTACCGCGCGGAAACTGAAGGGACGAGCGAGAGCTGGAAGCTGGCCCCAGCTTCGGTCTTCGAAGATGGGGAAGGACGTGCCACGTGGGCCCTCTGGGTGGCCCGACTCACATACCAGATTTTTGAACTATTTGATTTCTCTTTACCCTTCCTCTTCCCTATGTTCCTGATATTTAGAAAGGCCGGGGAAAGAAAAGGAGTACACTTTCTTCTGCAGCCATTTTCTCATCATACCCTGGTATGGTCTTCTCACGTCTTCGATGGCATGGAGATCTGCAGAAAGCGGTTCCTTCCCGTGGAAGATTTCCTCCACTCCATCTTGGGCCCGATTCTTCATCCACCCTGACGCCACTCCTCCCCGCTGAGGGTAACTGTGGGTCACGGAACAGGTTCAGATTCACCAGCCTCTCTCCTTACAGAGACTGGAAGGGGAGAGGAACGAGAAGCCACATGCATGGGAAGGTGCCAAGCTAAGCTTTGCAGACACCTGGAAACGTCAGGCTTCACAGCAAGCTGGTCGTAAATCCTCTCCTCTGTCTGAACGCTGCCGCTGTTGGGGAGTCAGCTGGTTAGTGTTTGGTTTCTGTGTTTCCAGATTTTGGTCTTGCTAGTTCTGTCCCGCTTTCCCATAACCGTTTATCTGTTGCAAAACCGGGGCTGTTTGGATCATAGCGTTTCCCGCAGTCTGAGCATTACTCACTGCCTACAGATGTACTTAAACAGGTTGTTGTGCTCTGTGCATGCCCGGATCATCAACAGCTCAGTTCAGGGGCTCGATCAAAGTGAGATTGGATCCGCTTGGCAAGACCATTGTTGGCACTAAATTTTTCAACTGGACGTAAATATTTTGTCTTTTGCTCTTTTCTTTTTTTTAAATATTATCAGCACAGACTGTTCAGTGCCTATCCCCATTAATTCACTGAGGGCAAAAAATGGTGATGTTCTCATGTGATCATTTATTCATTGTTTAACTGTAGTAACTGTAATTCTCAGCGAATATTCTGTTGCTTACACAGAAAACCGAAGATGCATGTTAGATTTTCATGTACTAAACTGACTCCCTCTCGTCTCCACAACGCGGCCAATCGGTTTTACTTTTAAACGTCTCCACGAATTCATGGATTTCAGTGTATTTGATGGGTTCCAATCCGTTACCAACCTCATGCTCGGTGAAGCTCTGTTTCAGCTTTGGTCGGGTCGAGTTCCGTCAGGTTGGCCGCTGAGGCCTTCTGACATAACCCTACGGGGCTCTGACAATGTCGTTGCTCACACTGGTCCTCATGTTCTAGTCTCATCTTCCGTATCCCCTGCCCCAGGGCAAGAATCAGTCATTTCTCCAAGGAACTCAAGCTCCTGAAAATAGGAAATGGTATACCAAAACCAAAATCTGGCTCCTAGGAGTGCCACTGCCACTGACTCGGTCCTTGTTTCTAAGGATCTTCAACACAGCTGTGAGAAGCATATATGACAGTATTTCCAATGCACATTCAGGAGTGCAAGGTTTTTAAATCTCTTCGCTATCACATCTTTGTTCCACACGGAAAATCTTCATGCTCAAGAACGCGAGAGGACAGAATTAAAACATCTTACAATGACTCATGCACCCTATCCCCACGTTATGCAAACACAATGGTACCAACACCAATCATCATCGCTGACAACACTTCAATGTTTTACACATGCTATTGCCATTATCTCTCATTTTCAATCATGACACTGCACCCATAGTGTCAGAGTAATGCAACTGTACTAATTCTGCCCACTTTAACCTTTATTTTGTCTTCGTCTTATAAGGTACCTATAATTCGTGGTCAACAATATTCTTAAGGTGATGTCTCTAGTAACTTCTGCCATCTAAAGACTGTTTCCTAAGGAAAAAGGTATGAGAACAATGTTCCTTGAGTTCTGAAGTATTTTTAAGAATCTGTGCTGTTATAAATAAAATATTTAACTCTGTTATAAATTCAATGCTATTTAACTACAGGAAACTAGATGTATATGCCTATTTTCTAAAAGGCTACTGTATTTAACATCCTTATGTTTTCCGTTAATTATTATTAATAATTCTTTCGACTTTCCTAGCTTCAGTGTTAATTTTGATTTCCAAAATTTCAAATAATTGTGTTGGCTAATCCTTCCACATTGACGTTAATAAGAAAAATGACAGGCACCCTTCTTTCTTTTTCTGTTTTTATTTAAATTCCTGTTAGTTGACATACAGTACAGTGTAAGTTTCAGGTATACGATGTAGTGACTGGACAACTGCATACAACATTCAATGCTCATCCCAAGTGTCGTCCTTAATCCCCACCACCTACTTAACCCATCCCCACACCCACCTCCCATCCGGTAACCTTCAGTCTGTTCCCTAGAGTTAAGAGTCCACTTCTGGGTTTGCCTCTCTCTCTCTTTTCCCCCTTTGCTCAACTGTTTCGTTCCTTTAATTTCAAAGATGAGCGAAATCATATAGCATTTGTCTTTCTCTGACTTGATTCACTTGCCATAACAGCCTTGTGTTCCATCCATGTCATTGCAAACGGCCAAGATTTCATTCTTTTCTTTATAGCTGGCTATTATTCCATGGTGTATACATACCACATCTTTTATTATTTTTTTTGAAGTTTATTTAAGTAATCTCAACACTCAACATGGGACTCAAACTCAAGATCCCAAGATTAAGAGTCACAAGCTCTTCCAACCGAGCCCGCCAGGTGCCCTATACCACATCTTCTTTATCCAACCCTCCATCAAAGGACACTTGGTCTGCTTCCATATCTTGCTATTGTAACAAATGGGGCTATTTGTTACAAAACACCAGGATGCATGCATCCCTCTGAATTAGTATTTTTCTATTTTGGGGGGTAGATACCTAGTAGCACAATTTCTGGGTTGTATGGTAGTCCTATTTTTTAAGATTTTATTTATTTACTTTTGAGAGGAGAGAGAGAACACAAGCAGGGCAGAGGGGAGAGGCAGATGGAGAAGCAGACTCCCCACTGAGCAGGGAGCCCGATGAGGGACTCGATCCCAGGACCCTGAGATCATGACCTGAGCCGAAGGCGGACACTTAATGGACTGAGACACCCGGGCACCTGACAGTTCTATTCTTAACTTTTTTTAAAAAAAGGATTTATTTGAGAGAGAGAGCACACATAAGCATGAGTGGGGGGAGGGGCAGAGGGAGAGAATCACTAAGCAGACTCCCCACTGAATGTGGGGTCTGACACATGACTCAATCTCACAACCCATGGGATTACAATCTGAGCCAAAACCAAGAGTCAGATACTCTACTGACTAAGCCACCCAAACACCCTAAGTTTAACTTTCTGAGGAACGTCCACCCTGTTTTCCAGGGTGGCTGCACCAGCTTGCATTCCCACCAACAGTGTGAGAGGGCTCCCCGTTCTCCACATCCTCGCCAGCACCTGTCATCTCAGGTGTCGATGACTTCAGCCATCCTGACAGGTGTGAGGTAATAGATCGTCATAGTTTTGATCTGTGTTGCCCTGGTGATCAGTGATGTTAAGCATCTTTTCAGGTGTCTGATGGCCATCTGTAGGTCTTCTTTGGAGAAGTGTCTGTTCATATCTTCTGTGCATTTTTTAAACTGGATACTTGTATTTTGGGCGTTGCGTTTTATAAATTCTCTCTTTGTTTTGGATACTAACCCCTTATCGGATATGTCATTTGTAAAGATCTTCTCCCATTCCGTAGGATGCCTTTCAGTTTTGTTGATGGTTTTCTTCACGGTGCAGAAGCTTTTTATTTTGATGAAGTCCCAGTAATTTATTTTTGCTTTTGTTTGCCTTACCTCAGGAGACATATCTAGAAAAAATGTCGCTACAGCTGATGTCAGAGAAATTACCACCTGTGCTCTCTTCCAGGAACTATATGGCTTCAGGTATCAGATTTAGGTATTCGATCCATTTTTAGTTTGTTTCTGTTTTCTTCTTTGTTATCGTCTCCAATAGGATATCTCAGCGTCAAAACATATTTGGCCAAATTTATTTTTATTACTCTCATTTCTATTCTGCTTAGACCTTTAATCTGAAATAACTGTTGGGTTGTATGAAATTACTTTTGATTTACCGAAACAGGAAAGTTATTTCTTTCATTTAACTTAATAATGTAATGAATTACATTCATAGATTTCCTCGTATTGAATCATTCCAGTATTCCTAAAATAGATACTACTTCATCGTGGGATATTACTTCTTAATATATGGCTAGTTTAAATGCCCACTTAAAAGAGTTTGCATTAATACTTATTGTAATTGAGATGACAGATATATATGCTTATAACTGTCTTATTCTCGGATCTCACTCAGATTTTAATATCACTGTTAATCTACCTTTATAATATCTAATACATGTATGCCTCCCTTTTTATGGTCTTGGTCAGTTTTAGTACCCAAGGGATTAATTGTTCCTTTAAAGTTTAATAGCATAGAAATTTCACTGTCTTTATATCCTGGGCTAAGATTCCCTATGTAATAACCTTCATCTGTCACTTCATAGGTAGAGAGAGTGGGGCCTCTCTGATATCTTTCCTCAGTGGAGACCGTGACTATCAGAGTGTTTCTCCCAAAGTCCCAGCAAGAAAAAGGTCATCCTCACAAGCATTGTACCGCTTGCCCTACACGTGCCCATTTTACATTCTTACTTTTCCAGTACACTTTATTCTCTTTCTCCCCCGTGCCCTGTCTCTTCACTCCCTCCTTCCTTCACCGAGACCAGCATATACAGGATTTTCTCCGGAGGTCTGCGGTGTGCACCGTGCCTTAAGAAATGAAACCCTACGAGTAACTGTCAAAGGTGTTTCTAGACCACAAGGCCAGTCCGAAGACAGCAAACGTCCATCTTGGCTCCGTCTGTAACCTTCTACTGATCCTCGGCTTACCTGTCGCCGCACCGAGAGCCTCACAGGAACTGACGTGAGACCGTCCCCAAAGCTAATACGGTCACCTCATCACGGAATGAGACGGTGAGGAGAAGCAAGCTCCCAAAGCTAAGGACGAGAAGGAAAACAAACACAGAGCCCTGTGCACCACGAAGGCTGCTGCAGGGGCATGTCTGATTTGTCGTCCGACGGCTGCATCGAGATCTGACTCTGCTCTGAGTCCCTACGCAGGCACACGGGTCTGGAGCGGGCGCCCGGCTGCCAGCAAGCCAGTGTCACACCTCTGCCCTCCGTCAGCCACATGCACCCTGCAGTCAGCCCCGGATCAGGGCAGGGCCCGGCCCGGGGACGGAAAGTGACACCGTTCCTCAGGTCCCTCTGGTCTTCCTCTTGCCTCTGCCGCTAACTAAGTAAGTGTCAGCAAAGAGGGGATCCCTTAAAATACTCTGTTCCGCTCATGTACAGGTGCTGGGCCAGCCAGACTGGTCTAAAGCAGTCCTACGGCTGGCGAGACCGTCCTTCCCCCGTCTCCGGAGCGAGACGCAGGACCTGCGCTCTGGTGAGAAGCTCCCAGCCTGGGCCAGGTGAAGCCATACGGAGCCAAATCCAATACCGGGGCCGCAGGGAACTTCATAACCTCCACGCTCTTAAGATGAGGCCACAGTGCTGGTCACTTAGAGGAGAACAGGGGAATGCAGATAAGCCTTCGAGTCGTCTGAACCCGTCCCCGTCCCCGTCTCCCACCAGCCCTCCCCGCGTCCTGTTCTGGCCGCACGTGTTGTTCCCCACGCCCGGGGCCTTCTCTCTCGAGAGCGCGGGCTCGGCGGGACGCGCGACGGTCCTCACAGGCTGAAGTCGCACACACCGCAGCGTGCTCCGAGAATCCACACTGGATTGGCTATCGATAAACCTCACCCATTTCCCTACCCCCCAACTACTCCTGTGTTGTTAGGTATATTAACGTCTCGTTTCTCCTATTTTCAGGCTTGTCTAGCTCAGTTATGGTATTTTATTTTATTGGGTTTGAAACGAGAACATTAGATGCTGTGAAGTGTCTTCTAAGAGCATTTTGAGCTGGGCTGCTTGCCTGTGCCGGCCGGCCGGGGCTCCCAGTGATGGGAGTGATGGATCCGGGACCCGCCGCCCAGCGCTGGCGGAAATGGCATCAGGTAAGCGTGCCTGCGTCACAGGATACTACACCAAGAAAAACGCATTCCGTAAAACAAAACTGTATTAAAACCAGAGAAATACTTATCCAAACCTACAATTCTCCCATCGTGTTATTTTTTCATGACGCAGCACGTCTGCTTCTGAGCTGATGTACGTCTAGGGCAGCAATGTTAAATCGCGCTGGCTCCCGCAGCTCTGTCCCCGTTTCCGTGCACACTGACCACGCTGGTGGCCGGGAACTGGCCGCGGGGGGAGGATCCGCACCCCAGAAGGCAGCCCGTGCTACAAACCGGGACTGAAACCGACCGCTTGCTGCATTTTCTTTGGACGTAAGAAAATGGTACAGAAAACGGTCATAGGGCAGATTAATTATGAAAGAGCGTCGAGTCCAAAGCCGTTACATTGTGAATAGAATACAGACACACACACGTGTGCACACGCACACAGGAAACCTCTTCCAGGACCCAAGGATATGAGCTTGGACCCAATTCACCAAAGACGGCCCTCAGATGCTGACGCCCAGCTCGTGCCGAGCATGCCCCCGTGTTATTTCTGTCTTCCTCGCTCGTACAAGCACACGCACGAACAACACGCGGGCCGCTACACGCGCGGAGAACCCGCGGTTCAGTGTTGGGCTGCTAGAACCGCCTTGCAAGGAGCCTGGCAGTACACGGCCCATGGCCTCTTCCACGCCTGCTATTTAAAACATGCCGTTTTTCAAAGAACACACCAGTTCACATTTTATTCCTTTTTTTTTATTAGGTTCTAATTTTTGGTTTCCTAAGTCACAAAGTGTGCTGTCTTTTATTGTCCCCTTTGATTCCGGGAGGGTTTCCTTGGTGGCCGAACGTGAAGCCGGATTCTGCAAGTGTTCTGCGCTGCTGACACGGAAGGCAGGTCCGCCTAACTCTGGCTGCGACGCGGCGTGTTGCTTAAATAGTCACCTACGCCGAGTCCTGGGAACTATTTCCCTTGGTTCTTCCATGAACTCTGCAAATTCTGCCCAGGCGGTCTCTGAGGTCTGAGCAGTGTGTGCGGGAGTCTCCCTTTCCCGTCGCACTTACGTCTAACGGGGCGCCCGGGCCAGCTGAGCACCCCCGCGGCTCGGGGCGCCCCGCCTGCCTCTCCGCCAAGGGGACGGGGCTCACGTCAGTCTTTCTACGCAGTAGAGCGGAGCGTTCTGTGACCAGCAGGGCCTCCTCTTCCGCGGCCGTCCCCGGAAGAGACAACTGTGGACAGTTTTACGGCTGCTACAAAGCATCTCATCTCAGAGGTCATGCAAAAGCCAAATGTCTTACAACGATGACGGCACATCTGACGCATCTCCACGTCTTCCCAGCCTTGCTTGGGGCCTCACGGCAATCCCCCACACGGGCCGCACGGAACCCCGGGGCCGCGTGCAGGGTACACACGGATTTCACGGCCCCTCCAGTCTGCTGCTCGCTACCTTTGTAAACATCGATCACAGGTGACACGGTTCCCATAAAAACGAAGGATCGGGATCTGAAACGTAAGTAAAAGTCAATCCAAGCTTTTAAACGCTGGAGATCAATCGCTGGAAAACCCAGAAGAAAACACTAATACACAGACAAGCAAATACCCCACTACTTTCTTTCCCTTTTACTTCACATACCCGTATAGTCTATACCCGTGTTTCATTGCACAGAGACGTCCTCCTTGGTGAGACACACATGCGTATACGAGTGTGCACGGGATCCCACGGAGGGACGCTCACGTATCTATGTTTACACCACAGCTTTCTTCATCACTGTCTCTCTTCAGGTTCATTCCTTATGCTATTGTGAGCCCTCAGTAAGCGGGAAGCAGGAAATTGCAAGTTCCTGGGAACAGTAACCCACAAACATGCCGCCAAGTTACAGCAGAGTAGCGGCAAACCGAAGGTTCAAGAAGGAAACCCTGCAGGCCCCCAGCCATGGTGCGGCGCGGCAGGGCAGGGCAGAGGACGGGATGGTGACGGGCACGCCCGCACGTTCCGGTGAGTCGGCACAACCGGCACGGCTCCCTTGCTCACCTGAGGCACAGGCAGGCCTTCTCCGATTCCAGCTGTTGCCTCTGCATCGCCGTGGCCTCCCCACGTTCCCGAAACGGAGGCAACGAGAGCATGAGCATTCTGTGGGGACCTGTTCCTGGAGGAGCTTTCCATCCCTTCCTTCCACTGCGTTCGTGGGGACTCAGAGGTGCCGCCCGGCCTGACTGCGAGCGGGGTGGGGGGCTCTGGTGCTGGGGTCATAGCCGCTGCGCTGGACACGGTGCGTTACCTTGTGCAGGCTACCGCCGGCGGCCCCGCTCCTGGTGGACGTCAGGGCAGGGTTGTTGGCCTGGAAGGTACGCTGCAGGACGGGGAAGACGGCTGAGCTCAACCCTGACCCTGAGATGGATGTCTGCAAATCCACGATGGAAGAAGAGCTTAATTCCCGTGACATAGGACATACTATGCGCACACACAAGCACACACTCTTCGGAAGCACAGAGAAAGACAGAAGCTTCCTTCTGTGGTCGGCAATCCGTGCTCCCATCAGCATGAGCCATTGGGGACGGGAGTGGGCGGCTGAGCCAAGCGGAGCCAATCCTACTGTCTCACTTGACGACAGGACACCTGCACGGACGCACGCTGGGGGAAAGACACCAGAGCCGAGTGGACGGCTCTCAGGACCCTCCCCGTCTGTCACGCCGCTCTCCCTGCTGTCTGCCCTCTTGCTGCCCTGTGGCAGAAAAGGAAGCTTCCGGAAAGCCCCCACGGTGCTTCAGAAACAAACATGCTCTCTTCTGCCCACTTTGTACCCACTTTGCAAGCACTCCTAGCTCTCCGCAGAGTCCTGGTGGAGCCCGACCCTACCTGGCCGCGGGGCAGAAAGACCATGAGGTCTGAGCTGTCCACTCTCACTGGGTGCCACTGGGCAGGCGTTCACTGTACCTTCTTCTTTTCCGTGTCTGTGTTCTGGAGTCTAGGGACCTGAGGAGCCTCAGTGGAGACGAACCGGCACAGCTCCCGGCACAGCAATGTGTCCTTCCCAGAGCTGTGCCCTTCCCGTGCACACTCACCGGTGCACCACCCCTCACCCCTCCCCGGCGACGGCTTCTCCTGTGAGGCTCTTACGCGCAGGCTACTGTGGCCCTGTCTGAAACACCCCGGCGTCAGGTGATCCGTCTACACCGCAGCGCCTGCTGAAATGATTCACACAGGCCCATTCTAAGCCCGTTTCTTCCCACAGCGGAGGTTCTATCTGCATCTCCCCCACCCTGCGCCTGCAGACGCTTCCCCGTGAGGCAGGTGCGGGCGCGGGAGCCGCTCCTCTCAGGAACTGTAACAAGCCACCTGTCCGATGGCCGTTGTCTCTGACCTAGCGGCCTGGCCCTACCTAAAGAGTAAGAAAGCCTGTGTTTCAAGGTCCCCCCAGGCCACGTTCTGACCCAAGACAAGCACAGCCGGGCTCCCTATGAAGTGCGAACGCTGAAGGACAAAGCCAGGAAGCCAGGCGGGCGGCGGCCGAGGTGGGGACCAGGACTAAGCGAGACAGCCAGCGGTTGCCACTGTTTGGAAGGGAACGTGGCCTGGGGTGGGACTTCCAAGCCCACAGGGAGCAGAGCCAGCGGGTCTGGTGGCCGCTCGGGTTCTAGAACAGGACTGGGAGACTAGGACAGCACATGGGGCAGAGGTGTGGGCGGATGGGTGAGAATGGGCACAGAGGGGGCTAGATCCCTGCCCGTCGGGAACACTCTGGAGCACCTGGCTGCTCAGGAGACTGGTGGATGCCAGCTGGCCTCGGCCCACCCGTATGGCGCTCAGGCACAGGGGCGCCGCGGGGAACACCACCACGGCAGCTCCTCACGGAGCAGGAACTGCGCGTCCTCATGAGGGCTGCTCTGCCCTCCAGTGCTGCCCCAGCCTGCCAAGGGCACATGCCCCTCATCGGGGCACAGGGAAACGTGCACAGTAGATCTGGAGAAGCGAATGGAAGCTTGCTTCCCTGCCCTCGCCCCAAACACCACAGCTGGACTGGGCCCAGGACAGAGGCAGGAACAGGGCTGACTTCGTTCCCGACCAGCCGCGTGTCACCCAAGTCCTTCCAGGGATCCTTCTTTACATGGAAACCACAACCCAGAGCTTAGGTTTTCTTCCTGGTATACTCGGGTAATTTTTTCCCATTACTGTGTAGGGCTGTTTAATGGTTGTGTTATTACTCAATAAGCTAATGACTCCACTAATGACTCCACTCCTGGGTGGCTCAGGCAGTGCGCGTCCGACTCCTCAGCTCGGCTCGGGTCACGGTCCCCCCGGGGTACTGAGACTGAGCCCCACATCAGGCTCCGCTCCAGATGCGGAGCCTGCTTTGACTCTCTCTCTCCCTCTCTCCCCGTGCTCATGCGCGCTCTTTCCCTGTCTCTGACATGCACCAAAACCAAATGAATCCATTAACCCTTGATGGTTTTTTTAAAAACACATTACATAGAGCAACCAAATATATGACTGGAACTTACACTGTCCTTGCAATCGCTTGGTGCTGGTCACTTTCAGGAAAATAAATTCAGTTTTGAGAAAGGAAGGTACTCAGATGGTAAAATGTTCAATATTTAAAAACTAAAAAAACTATGCAGATGGGAAAAAGAGCAGTGGTTGCCTGGGATCAGGGGAAGGTCGCAAGGGACAGCTGGGTGGCTTACAGGGGATCCGGGGCACTGAAACTCTTCTGTATGTTACTGTGATGGTAGGTACATGACATTGTAGGTTTGGTAAGATCCATAAAACCGAACAACTCGAAAAGGGAGCCCTTGTGTAAGCTGGGGACTTTAGTTAACAAAGAGGAATTAATGTTGGCTCATCGATTTTAACGAACAGACCGCACTATAATGTAAGATGTTAGCCAGAGACGACACTGACCAGAGGAGGAAAGCAGACGATAGGGGAATTCTGCACTTTCTGCTCCAGTTCAGTAAACCTAAAACTGCTAAGAAATAGTTTCCTGATTTTTTAAAAAAAATTCCACCCACAGAATGCAGAAAATGATGTTATTTCTATCGTAGAACGTGTAAGTGATGCCTTAAGCAGTACGTTGCTGGGAAAATGTCACGGGCACGGCATGGCGTGGGCTGTCATCTACACTTCTGCAGCGAACGGTTAATCAGAAACGTCGAAAAAGCAGTTTTGCGAAGCACGGACACAAAGAGGGTGCCCCGTGCGCTTAGCAGGGAAACCTACCTGACGTACTTCTAAGACGACGTCACAGGGCTTCCCCTCTTCACTTACTGTCTGCATTCCCCCTCACGCCTCCGATCCTTTGTGTAAAGAAGGCATCATCCCGTAACCCACTTCTGCCTTGCAAAGAGCACATAAATTGCAAATAACAGAGACTTAATAAATTTATTAGAGGGCTTTGTTCCATGGCAGGGAGAAATCAGGCCACGGTGACCTCGATTTGAGGGTAGCACAATCCCCAGCTCTGCTCCCGTGGCGTCCCTGCCTTCGATGGGAGCGTGCACAATAGCGCGTCTGGAGAAGCACTGACTTCGCCCCCATCCCAGGGCCTGAGAACATTGCAGAGCCGGCCGACTGGTCTCTAAGGCGGGCGTGCCAGCCCCGAGCATCCTAATTCCACCCTCGGGGGCTGATAACTGAGCAGCCTGGGCTCCAGCTCCCAGGCCTTCCAACAGGCACCTAAATGCTCCTTCAAGCCCATTAACTTTGAATGTGGTCCCCACCAACAAGGCTGCCCATTGTTAACCGCAGCTGAATTCCGTGAAATGCTGGTTTTGAATGTTTTGAGTAAAAATTCTTCCCAAGCTGTGAAAAGTTGGCAAGAGCCTGATTAATGGGCCTGGAGCAGAAACCATGCACCATGTGGCTCCGTAGTCGGGGACGCCTGGAAAAGGAAGAAGAGCCTGAAACACAAGACGCCGGCCAAGGCAAACCCAGTTAGGGCAGCCTCGGGGGAAAGGAGTACAGATCGGCTGCAGGGCGCTCTGGGCTGATTTAAAGACGAACCGCTTAGCCATGCCCTCACATAAGAACCGAAAGACAAAACCAAACCAAAAAAAACAGAACAAAACAAGCCTCCAGATAGACTCATCATTCTGAGATTGTGTTTTTTTGTGCCCCCTCCCCCCCCCAATTAGGAGCAGGAGTTCTGTTCTACCGGAGGGAAGCTGGCAGTGTGTGCGTGTACAGCTCCTCGGACGGGCGTATTTCCTAAAGGGATTTAGGGGATTTGCCTTGGCCTTTTCAGAGTGGCCCCAATCTGTTGTGTCCTTTGCATTCCATCTCTGAGACTCTCAGAATCCTTTCCATTCATTTTTTGCAAAGCCCCCCAAAACCTATTCTCACATGACCACCCTCCCTCTGACATCACTAGAAAACATGAACCCACCAGCCTAGGGCTCACGTGCCCACTCTAAGACTCGAGAACATTCTCTGTATCCAGACTCCATGCTGGATCCAAGAAATAGTTCTTGATTCTAGAAAACAGGTACCAGGACAAGATGGTTCTCAGAACTTCTGCCCATCATGTATCCTCCGTGGGTCTCGGACTCGGTTCTTTAGCCTTCCCAAGCCCTGGGAGTCAAAAGCAGGTTCTGCCTGATGGGCTTGTTTTGATAACTGAACCCTCAACCATGTGTGAGTTGCTTGGCACCGAGGTATGTGACACAGAGCATTCCTCCAGAAGCTCTCAGTGAAGGTCAACTCTAAGGAGCACCACTGACACTAACATTGTCCTAGAAAAAGTCAGAGGGGTATCGTAATCATTGCCTCATTTCCTGCTCGCACCCATGAATAGCCCATACTCACACACATGAAAAATCAAGGATATCCCCAGAAATATCCTGCCATTTTCTCCACTTGGCACAGCACACTCATAAAGTTATGATAAGGACATACCACACATAGCACGGGAACTACTTACTGGATGTCTGCTGTGTATCGCGGGTTCTGTATTTTTAAAAAATCATTCCAGAAAAATGAATGTATAAGTGCAATTCAACTCATTCACCCAGCAAATATTTACGGAGCCCTCCACATTACCCTGGTGACCTGCCAATGATCAAAGCCAATCAGTTGGTTCTTACTAAGAACCGGTGTTAGCATGAAGAGACAAAAAATGTCTACATGTCAGCATGTCGATGGGGGATAACTTCTACGCACAACAGATCAGAGGAGGCGCCAGAGGCTGTCGGGAGTGTAATGACCTTGTGTGGTCATGGAGATGACGTGTGGGGAGGAGCGGGGCGGGGTCAGGCTGCACAGAGCACTCCCTTTTCTGTTTCATAATGCTTGACCTGATGCATGCGGCATTGCCCTCTGATCAAAAACTAATACCGGGAAAGAGAAAATCAGATTTCTCCACTGTCACAAAATACATTATGATATGCATTTAAATAATACTGGTTGCAAGGATGGTCCATGTATTAGTCTGCTCCAGAGGTCACATACTGTGAACTCTCCTCGGCTCCATGGAGAAAGGAGTATGTCCCTGACACTTCTGGTTTCCTCTCGCTGAGGTCCCGTCCTGTAGTGAATATGGTGAAAGGTTAATAATGCGAAATACAACAGGTCTGTATTCTTCTCCTTGAGCCCAAGATGCCCTCTGCCCACAACACTGAATCGCCCACTCTGGCACAGTCTGGGGCCGGTTGGTAGGAAGCTGCTGTTGCCAAATAACAGACTGTAGCTTTGTAACCAGAGTCCAAACCAGACTCAGCCTTGCTTCGGCACTAACACAGATGCATGAGAAAAATGTTTAGGAAAAATTAGGCCAATTCCCATTTATACAGAATATGCATACTTTTATTTATATTCCTAAATAAACATATTTAAGAAAAATTAGGTCAATAATCCAAAAATTAGGGCCAATTCTTCTCATCCTCCTCTTCCTCTTTGATCCTTTTTCTTTCCTCTCACCATTCAAGAGGGGACCCAAACTCCATGCCAGATTAGAAACAGAGCTGCAGGGAAAGAGAACATGAGATGTCCACTCGGGTCACAAGAGAGGCTGTTGCCTCCTGATTCCCTCACACCAAGGCAAGGAGGGGGGCGGACGACAGAACCCCCAAATGAATTCAGGAATCCTAGGGCAGACGGAACATATGTTCACATCCTGGGGGCCAGGAGCCAGGATCTGTAGGTCACCCAGATCTCTAGGAGCACTGGAGAAGAAATGTCAGATACAGGCAAAGACAAGGTCAGACTATTCACCACGTCTCCTACAGCCTCTGAGAGACAAGGTCACAATGGCCAAAATTTCACTTCCCCAAAATGATGTGGATGCCACTTAGACCTGGTATGAGCAGTCAGATATTGCCTGTGTCAGAGGGACGGAATATCCTATTGCATTTCAGTATGGGGCCAACCAATGGCTGGGAATTGAGGACAACAAAGGGACAAGCCAATGACCAGAAGTGATACTTCACTCCAGTGCAATGACTATAACTAGCCTGGATTTCAGAGGTCACTTCTCTGAAGAGGAGAAAGAAAGCAGGAAATGATTTAACGACTCTAAGTGAATGAGTTTACCTAGAATTTTCCTACAGCCTAATTGTCTGCCACCTGGCAAAATGAGAACTCAAATTTAGCTTACAGATTTATTTTTATTAAAAAAAAAAAATAGAAGAGCATTTTTATGCAGCTGTGTATTTGCTCTAAAGCACCCGATGGACTCAGTCTTGAAGGGGCTTGGTTGATGCCACTGTGAACAGTGGTAATAATAACATCACCAGTGTTAAGAAGCCTGGAAAACCTAGAGAAATATTTAAGTCCCAGTTTTGATCAACAAAGAAACGAATCTAGGAATGCACTGAGCAGGCAATGCATTTCCCTAATTTGCAAAAGCATTTACGGAACCGGCTTCGGGGAAGGGGGAAGGGGGAAGGGAGAGGCTTCTGTAACCAGGGAAGCGCCCTTGCCCTCAGGGTGACTTCACCTGGCGTCACTGTCACTGTGGACAACTTAGAGTTCTGTCTCAGGGGAACCTGCCTTGGAGGAACAGCCGCCAGAGCAGAGGGGGTTCCTGTAACACAGCCCTCGGAAAGGTCCTCCTCCTCCTTCTACTTGTTCTTTAACCACACAGGTTCAGGGCTTTCTTTGCCTGGACTTGACTTTTGTCTCTTTCGATTTCTTTTCCAATCTGTTTTTCTTTTTGTTTTCTTCCCTTCTTTCCCTACACAGAACCAGGAAGACTTAGGCGAGGGCAGCATTCTTGCCTCTGGATCGGGGCTTGGCAAACAGCTCAGGGACCTGCCCAGCCCCCTGCTTATTTTTGTCGATGCAGTCTTACGAGAACACAGCCTCGCCTGTTTATCTGCGCACTGTCCAGGCCGCTGGCTGTCACACAACAGCAGAGCTCAGGGGCTGCACCAGAAGCCGTGTGATGTTCACAAAGCTGGAAATGCTTGCTCTGTGCCTTTTACAGAAAAAGTCTGCCAACCTCCGCTCTACAGGGCGGTACGGACTGACATTCTATAAAACACCTGAGCAGTACCCCCTCGAAACGGCAAGGACATCCAAAATAAGGGACGTCTGAAAAACTGTCCGAGTCTAGAGAACTATAAGGAGCCACGGCACCTAAATGTAATGAGTTATCCTGGAACAGAAAAAGAAAGAAATCTAGAAAAAGTTTGGACTTTAGGTAATAATATATCAATGTATCTATTTTTAAAGATTTTACTTATTTATTCATGAGAGACAGAGAGGGAGAGGCCAAGGGAAAAGCAGAGTCC
>RCUC01058544.1:0-16199 GCA_003697995.1 Taxidea taxus jeffersonii | reverse complement strand
CCCCCCCCACCCCAACCTCTCTGCCTACTTGTGATCTCTGTCAAAAAAACAAAACAAAACATTTCATCGATAACTCTTAATATTGCTTATATGTTGAAATGATAACATTTTGGATATGTTGAGATGATTATATTATTATTAAAGTGGATTTTACCTCTTTTACTCCTATAATGCAGGGGATAGAATAATTTAAATCACACATGTGGTCTTCATTTTATTTCTCTCAGACAGTGCTAGTCCAAAGAGGGAAACTGCATTTCTGATACCATTCCATTGCCTGATTACCCAAATGGAACATTCTTCAGTCCTCTTACCTGTGCATTTTCTTATTCCAGCTAAAAGAAATGAAACTGAATTGGTTATTCAGGAAAATGGGTTTATAAGTTTCTGGTGGAAAATGTTAAAGGAGGTACTCACAGTTCCTTTCAAGGACATCTTTAAAATCAATGGTGTAGGAGACCCACTGGCGAGTCAGGAAAGATTCTGTGAAACCCCAAATGCTGATATTCATGGACCGAGCTCCAGGTTCTGAAGCGAGGCCGGTAAAGTAGATGGGCTCCCTGGTGAACATGTAGGTTTGCCAGCACTGACCTTCATCTGTGGAGAACCTGGAACCACAGCCAGAGAACAACTGTGACAGAGGATCAACATGTACGGGAGTTTCAGGAAACCACTCTTAGCGGTTTGATCCCAAACCAGAGAAAGCCCTCATATTTAGGTGATGGCTTACTGACTGATGATTATATTAATTTTTAATGACTACAGTTAATAGGGTAGGTAAAAGGGATTCATTCAAAGAGTACAGAAGAAAATGTCTTTATAAAATTTCTTTCACGGGAAGGAATGGGCTTCTAAATAAACAGAGATTACTTTGTGTAACTTATACTTAAGGAGTCACCCTCCACCCAAAGTGCTTAAATGCTTGGGTAAGATTCTTGTGGAGAGAAAGAAGAATATTTTTAAAAAGTGATGAAAAATGTTAGCTAGAGGAAGTCAGAAGAAAAAGCAAAGCCACTGAATGTGGGTTGCAATCCCTTCAAGAACGATCCCCACAGTTCTGTAGAATGCACACATTTGAGTCAGGGTCTGTAACCAGCCCCTCACTCCCCTGCCCCCCAGTTCTCCCCACAACTAAAAAGCATCCCACAGTCGCCCTCCGTGCAGATAGTGTGGGTGGAGCGGAGCTCATGCATACTTAATCACATTGATAGGATGGCTGCTGTGCTCAATGGCCACAATGATGCCTCCGGAATCCAGGATGGTGTAATAGTGGGGTCCTTCCAGCATCTTCGTCCAGGAGTAACCCCCATCATCTGAGATGTACACATCTGGGATCATCACTGAGATGGCATCCCCTACACTACCTGCAACACAACCCATCTTATCAGCAAAAACCAGCAACGGAACGGAGGGGATTTGCCATTGAGAGAATGATTTTCAATGAATCTACCCTGATTATTTCCCATCATATCTCTTGTAATAGAAAAAAAGACCACAAAATTTGGGAAAGGGAGAAATCATGTTTCTCTCTCTAGGGAAAATCCAAAATACCATTATCATGTAAGAAACTCTATAAACGATGGTAAGAGTCATGTCTGGTGGTTTTCTTACAGGATTCAAGACTGGGACTGAGTCTCAGCGTTTTCAGCTGATGGTTCCTGGGTTGATGAGAGGAGGGCTGCTTACCGTGGGCAATGACTATGCCGACGGCCTTAGGTTCAGAGAGTGGGGCCATTGGAACATTTAGCTTCTGGGAGATGCTGTAGGAAGCGTGAATATGAAGGCTGCACTGTGAAAAGAAACCAAAGCTTAGATTAAAACCAAAGGTGTAATTTTTAACTCATCTCACAGAGCCTGCTAAGGAAGCTCTGAACTGAACCCAGACTTCAGTGGGATACTCTTCAAAAAAGTTGGGGTAAAATACCATAAAATTTACCACCTTAGCCATGTATGTTTAGCCATGCAGCTCAGCAGGGTTAAACACATTAACAATGTTGTGCCACCATCACCACTGTCCATCTCCAGAGCTTTTTCATCTGGCGAAACTAAAAGTCTACACCCATTAGCCAATAACTCCCATGCCCCTCCTCCCAGATCTCCCGACCTTCCAGAATGGGAACCACCATTCCACTTTCTTGTTCTATGAATCTGACTATTCTAGGCACCTTACAGAAGTGGAATGGTATTTGTCTTTTTACGACTGGCTTATTTCACTTGGCATTATGTCCTTGGGGTTCATCCATGTTGTAGTAATTTCATGTTGTCAGGATTTCCTGTCTTTTAAGGGCAGAATATCATTCCATGGTATATATAGAAAACATTTGGCTTATCCACTTAGTGACTTGGGTTGTTTCTACCTTTTGTCTCTTTTGTGGATAATGTTGCTGTGCACAAGAGCATACAAATAGCTCTTCAAGACCCTGCTTTCAATTCTTTCAGATATATACCCAGAAGTAGGATTGCTGGATCATATGGTAGTTATACATTTAATTTTTTGAGGAACCACCATACTGTTTCCCATAGAGACTACACTATTTTTCATATCCACCAACAGTGCACAAGGGTTCTAATTTCTCTACATCCCTAGCAACACATGTTATTTTGTTTTGTTTTTGATAGTAGTAGCCATTCTAATGTATGACGTGATCTCTCCCTGTGCTTTTGATTTGCATTTCCTTAATAATTAGTGATGTCGAGCATCTTTTCATGTGCTTCTTGGCCATTTGTATATTTTCTTTAGAGAAATGTCTATTCCAGTCCTTTAACCATTTTTAATTTGGGTTGTTTTTTTGTTGTTGTTGAGGTATAGTCCCAGTGGGATATTCTTTTTTTTCTTTTTTAAGATTTTATTTATTTATTTGAGAGAGAGACAGTGAGAGAAGGCACAAGAGGGGAGAAGGTCAGAGGGAGAAGCAGACTCCCCCTGGAGCTGGGAGCCTGATTCAGGTCTCAATCCTGGGACTCCAGGATCATGACCTGAGCTGAAGGCAGTTGCTTAACCAACTGAGCCACCTAGGTGCCCCCAGTGGAATATTCCTGATCCCAAAATGCATTAGTATATTTGGGAGCAAATTATGCAATTATTTTCTCATGTGCAATGTCTTAATTTATTTTATTCCTGCATTATACTGAAGCCTGTGATCAATATTTAAAGCATGATTCCACACAAATAAACTTCATGAATGCCTGAAATATTTCAGGTACTATACAAGATGTGGTAGTGATTCAAAGTAAGACCCAGTCCTGCCTTTAAGAGAAATTTCTGAGGGGCGCTAGGGTGGCTAAGTTGGTTAAGCATCTGACTCTTAGTTTCAGCTCAGGTCATGATCTCAGGGTCCTGGGACTGAGCCCTGCATCGGGCTCTGTGTTCAGCAGGGAGTCTCCTTGAAGATTCTCTCCCTCTGCCCCTCCCCCCACATGTGTGCACACACTCTCTCTCTAAAACAAACAAATAAATCTTTTTTAAAAAAAGAGAGATTTTACAAGTTAATGCTTTAAAAGAGGTCTGCATTGGACAAAATGTTCATGTTATGTCATATATTTTACTGTAATAAAAAAGAGGTTCAAGCAAACTATTGGCGATATGAAGAGGAAGGATTAATCCCATTTTTTAAAAAAGATTTTATTCATTTATTTGAGAGAGAGAGAGAGCAAGAGAGAGCATGAGCAGGAGGAGAGGGAGAAGTGGGCTCCCCACTAATCAAAGAGCCTGATATGAGACTCAATCCCAGGACCCTGGGATCATGACCTGCACCGAAGGCAGACACTTAACCAACTGAGCCACCCAGGCTCCTGGAAGGATTAATTCTAACTGAAGGCAGGCAGGATGATTGTCAGGATTTCTATGAATTCTAATGACTTGGGGGTGGGAAATCAGCCACAATTTTCCCAGAAGTCTCGTGGGCAAGGGCACAGTGGTAGGGGTGCATGCGGGGTGTTCAGGGAGCAGCAGAGGGCTACAATAAGGAAAATACCAGTGATAAGATGGACAATGACAATGAAAAGGCAGGAGAGAGCCTGACAGGGAGGAAAGGACCTTCATTCACCAGGTCAGAGGCACAGCTTTTATTCACAGGCAGAGGGGAAGCCTGACGTGGCCTGAGGAGGGAGAGGCGTGGGAGCGTGTTGGGGGGCCACGTCAGTTGAGAGGCCACTGCCCCAGCCAGGTTAAGGCGAGACCATGGCAGACGGATGGGAAAAAAGGAGAGGGGAGAGAGGCTCACAGCACTTATGAGTACAGAGAAGGAAAGAGAGCGTTGAGGGGGTACAGGTACACTACTTCACACTGAGATTCTCAAACAAAATAAAAATCCCACCTACAACAGCAGAGTGCCTATTAGCCACAGGTGTTCTGAGGAGACCTTGGGAACCACCAACACTTTTTTTTTTTTTAACACTGTCACTTTTTGAAGAAAACTCCCAGTTTCCCCAAGCTCCTCTCAAACTCCCTAGGAGTCAGACACAAAGCTTGTTTCTTTTCTTTTTTCTTGCCTGTCAAGACCCATTACTCCTGGAATCTGGAATCTCCCGGAGCAATGCCCTTGTATCTCTATTCTTAGCCTCTCCTCAGAGGGGTCGGCTCCGGCTTTCACACTTGCGATGGCACGGCATCTCCATCCATACCCGCCAGCCACATGGAGCCCAGGCAGAGGGGAAGAAAAGGCCAAGTTCTCTTCCATTTGTTTCTGGCCAGCATGGCTTTGCACTGCTCATGAATGGCTGGGCCATAGCTTCGTGAAGGATTCCAAAAGTCTCAGAGCCGCCATGCTGACTCCTGAATGATCATAGGCCCACCTTCCGCTCTGTCTGCATTCAGCAGTTTAGTAAGACACAAAATTTTAGCCTTCAATTTTTTTTTTTTAGAAGACAAATAATCCATGGTATTTTTGGCTTTTCTTTATAGTTCCTTTTCCTGCATTCTAAGTTCCTTTCATTACTCTCATTTCTAAACTTTCGGCTTGCAGCTGCAGACCCTAATCACTTGCAAAACTTCGTTATTCAAAGGCCTGGCACCCATCAGAGCAGAATGGAATGGCTGCCTTGCTCCAAGCACATAGGACACTTGGGGTAAAACAAACCTCATTCTTGTTTTTTGCTGTAGCATCACATTCACTGTTTTCAGGCTTCCTCAGATGCTTCCATCTTCCTCCTTGATCAAAAGTGATCATAGTCTGGATAGAATTATCTGAATGTGAGAAGAAGGACACTAAGTCTGATACACTGGAAGCATCTTACAGAATTCAGTTGATCACGGCATATCTCTCTCCTGAGATTACACAATACCATTACAAGTCTGGAGGCCCACAGGCTTGTGACATCCAATGGAACAGCTCGGTGCTGGTGCGAAACTGATCCAGAGAGCACTCCATGATATCTGAGCAAGGCTTCCCACCTTCCTAGGACTCAGCTGATGACAGGAATCATCTAGACTGATACTCTTGAAAAGATACCTTTTATCTCCTCAACAACACAAACAGGCTGATGTCCATTCTCCTTGCTTGCTTGCTTGCCTTGGAAGTAAAATCTATAATGGGAAGGGATCCCACACTTTCCTCAGAGAAGGCCAGGATACAAGGCTTGATTTAGGGACTCTCAAGATCTGAATGGGATTTGAATGTATGAGTGTGAGTCTGGTGTAATAATTCCTGGTTTCTGTCTCTCCACTACTCTGTATCTGACCTCTTATACTTTTTCTTTCCTTTTTTCTACAAGTCTCTTCCCTGTTTTATTTTCAATGACATAAACTATTACAGGTTTAAATTCAGAGGCAATATGCTTTGAGATGTCCAAGGAAAATCAAACAAGAAGGCAAATGAAGGATGATTCATTTAGTCAATAAACATTTATTGCATGCCTACTATGAAAACTGCTGTAAACCTTTGGGACTCTATCAGTGAACAAAACAGGAAAAAAAACCAAAACCCCACTTTTGGAAATATACATCCCGGCAGGATCAGACAGACACCAGACACTGTAAACAGGTAAATTATATAGTGTATGAGACAATAAGTGTATGGGAAAAACCTGCTAAAGAGAGGCTGAGTGTATCCTTGAGTAGGGGAGGGCAGACAAGTTTTCAATGGGATACCCGGGGCAGGTTCTCATCAGAAAGCAACATATGAGCATAGATGGGAAGGGGCATGGCGTTAGCCTTGTAGCTCTTTGGGGAAACAGAGAACAGTGCGGCACATCTCTAAACCATCTCTAATCTCTGTGTACAGAGGGCTGGAGTGACCAGAATCCACTAAGTAAAGGGGAAGGGGGTAGAAGCTGAGGTCAGGGAGGAAACAGGGGCCAATACTGATTAGGACCTTGCAGACCACTGCAAGTAAATAAAATTTACAAATAAAAACAAACAATGCCCCACCTCCTACCAAAAAATAAATACATATTTAAACAAAACCTTAAGAGCCTTTTATACTTTAGGGTGGTGTGTACAACTGGGCCTTAGCAAAGGTGAGCTCTGCAGAACTACTGAGTAGAACACAAGAGAAATGCTGGCTGGCTATAGCTGTGCCCTCCACCAGGAGAAAAGCAAGCAGTGGTTCAAACTAGGCTCATTCCCCTAGTCCTGAACCTCCATATATAGAAAACTTATTTTTTAAAAAAATTTTTTAAATTTTATTTAAGCTTTTTTTTATTTAAACATATAATGTAACCCCCCCCACCCTCTCCCCCCCACCCCCCTCAGTTTGTTTTATGACATTAAGAGTCTCTTTTGGTTTGTCTCCCTCCCGATCCCATCTTGAAAACTTATTTTTTTTTAACACTTACCCTAAACAACAAAGAACCCCAAAAGTCTTTCTTTTTACCTGCTGTTGCTTTATTTTTTAAAATTCTGTTTACCATAACTTATGTAACATAAAGAGTCAGAATTTACATGGATAGGTTTGCAGGTCAGGCAAGCAACATTACTATGGGATCAGGACCATTATTCTCCCCCCAAACCTCAACTCCCAACATCTTCAGGAGAAGGACAGCTGTACCCAGACTCACCTTCTGAGAGCACACTTGTTATGTAGACCCCACGGAGGGAGGTCACATTGGTAAAGTCTGTCTCGCCACCTGTGGTGGTGTAGAGATGTCGGTCTAAGGACTTGGAGTAGACAATGCCTCGATCGTCTGAGGTAAAGATTGTGCCAAATCCAGTATCTGAAATAGGCAAACAAACAAAAACACTAAGTCTGGGAGGGAACAGAGGGAAAACAAGAGTCAGCCATACACATGACAGACAGCAGTACAGACTGTGTACATTAGCCAACTGTCTCTCTTCATGATGTAGATGCAGACCTGAGAATTAATCACGGTTTGATACTCGTGATTTCCATATCCACCTTTAATCCAGCACCCAGCTTGTTGCCTGGAGTATGGCAGATACTGTTTGTTGGATGGATTAATCAGATGCTACAGAAAAGACCTTCCCAGATATATTCTGGTGGCAGAGGCAATGTCTTTGGATTCATATCATACATATCTCTAAATCTTTATATTCCAGAACAATGCTTCTCAAACTCTGTGGTGAAGGATCAATTTTTTTCTTAAGTTTTATTTATTTAAGGAATCTCTATACCCAGTGTGGGGCTCGAACTCACAGTCCCAAGATCAAGAGTCACATGATCTTCTGACCGAGCCAGGCAAGTGCCCTGGTAAAGGATCAATTTTAAAATTTCTACAATGGCACAAACTGATCCTTTGTAAAGTATAATAAAAATTAATCATACGAAGAGTGAAGTACAAAAGATAGACAAAATATAATCCACCATTTTTTAATGATCAGATTCAACAGATATAAAAAGACTTGGTCAAATGGCTATAGGAGTTTCTTAATGCCTGCTATTATTTTCTCTGTGCTTACTTGGTAACAAAGAGTTTGCAAACCAGTGTCAGTCCTCTGACCGTTCTTTGAGCAGCAGTGCTCCAGAATACTTGAGTACACACATAAACCACACTACAAAGTCAAAGCAAGGGGCCTTCCTAATAGAGACTACATATTCTCTGTAAGACAGTGTATTCAGTAGGACACTAATAAATACCTAGGAGTAAGAGAAAAAGTCAACATGTAAGAAGGAAGTTCAAAGTCGAACTTGAAGCTTACATCTCTGAGCATTCAAGGGCAGGCCGCTGAAAGAGCTCTTACCTCCGGGTTCATCTACATGCATGAACACCATGTCATCATTAGCTGCTAGAATAGAATAGAACTGTTCCTGCCCCACAGAAGGTAGCTGGGCCATACTCCATGTGTCCCCTTGATCTGTTGACACATGAATCCTTCTTGTTGTATCCTGGAACAAATGCCAATATTTGTCTTTTTAATTTTCTGCCAAGATGCCCTGTGCAGGGACATGAATAGGAAACTTATTATTCATAATTATGAGTATCATTATCCATTTCCTCACTAGGTACAACTGTTATAATTGACAGGTCCCAGTACCAGTTAGCAAAGCAATTTCCAACCCCTAGCAAAGTTCCAGCCCATAGAAGAATCCATTCTATTATAATGAAGGTTATCTTGGCTTCCTCTTTGGCTTCTTCATTCTGGTATGGCCCTGTAAGATATAACCTTCCCAACCTCTGACATTCCCATTTCCTTCAACAGAGCTAAAGGAATGATGGGATCATCTTAGTTTGGCTTTATAGCCATTCACATATGCTTGCTCAGATAATTCTTAAAATGATGACTGTTGCCAGAAGTTTGGTTCCTTTGAGATAGTCCTGGCATAATCCAAAGAACTAGATAATTAAGAGCCTAAAAAAGGGAGATGAAACCCATGCTTGGGAGATCATAGGAAAGTCAAGATGTGACACGTCTCCTCTTTAAGGAATAAAGGTCTGTGAATCGCCATAATGAAGATCCCATGCACAGCCTGGGAAGTGGCCAATATAAGGGAGCTGATCAGGAGGTATTTATATGTTAAAAGAAGTCTGTTAAGGAGGCAGGTAATACTTTCTCTCTGAGGAACAGCTTAAAGTACCTACTAGACACAGTTGGCCAGTGCACAAGAATTAGTCCCAGCGCCTCCTAATGTTAAACACTCTTTAAAGTTCAGTAGCAAGTGCATTTGACTTACTTCTCTAGTTCACACCTGGAAGTTCACTTTCAGTCTTACTGTTGCAGATAAGAACTAGAATTCAAAAGCGTACAGTAGGGTGGTGACCTGGTAGAGTAGTGGTGTGCCACAGGAAGCCCCCTCCAGAGTGGGCCAGTCTGATTCCCACCACAGTTCCATCTCTTGGTGACCCTGAGCAAGTTACTCAATTTCCTCAAATACAAATTGAGGCAAGAGGACCCACTCCCAGGGTTGCTGGGAAGATTCTGTGCAACTGCTGGAGGGAGTTATGTGAAGTCATTGTGTCTACTTCCCCATCTCCACCCCTGTTCTCTCTGAACCCACCGTAATCAGTCCGTTAACCCCAGTACTCTGAAGAAACTGCACTTGTCAAGGTCAACGACAACCTCCACTTCGACAACTCAAGTGGATCATTCTAAGGACTGCTCTAATCCCACATCTCAGCTGAGTTGCACACAGCTGATCACTCCTCCTTCCTGAGATACTTCCTCCACTGGGATTTCGTGGCATCCCTGTCTGATTCTCCACCTCCCTCTTGGTCTTTTTGCTGGATTCTCATCTCTTTCCAACCCTTCAGTGTCACTGGGGTGCTCCAGGATGTGCTCAGTCTTCCAGAAGATATCATTTAGTCGCACAGCTTCATATACCATATAATCTGGGGAGACTCATGCCCAAATGTTACTCAACATTTCCACTTAGGTGTCTAGTGGGCATGTCATACCCAAAAATGAATTCTTGATTTTTCACCTACAAACCTAGTTCTCTTGCCATCTCAGGAAATGGTACCATCATTCACCCTGTTGCTCAGGGCAAAGATTCTAAAGTTATCTTTGGTTCCTCTCATTCCTTCACAAACCATATCTAATTCATCAGCAAATCCTACTGGCAATACATTAACAATACATCCACGATCTTACCACTGCTTCACTCATCCACGTTAACAGCCTACCATCTCTCTCACTGCTGTCACGGGCTCCTAGCTGCTCTTGGTACTTCCATTTCTGCCCCTGTCAGGCTATTCTGCACCTACCTACTCTGTTGAAACAGAAGCCAACTTATGCCATTCCCCCCACTCATAGCCTTTCACAGCTTCCCAACACACGAAAAAGAAAACCCAAGGTCTTGGCCCATAAAAGTCTTCGCTCATTTGACCACTGGCTCCCGCCCTTTGGATCACCCTTCTCTGTGCTCCAGCCATGCGGCCATTCTCACTTTTCTTAAATATTTCCAGCATGTTCCAGTCTGAGGGTCTTTGTGCTTACTGCTCCTTCAGCCCAGATGTACACAGAACTATGCTCTCCCTTCAGTTGGGTCTCAGTCCAGCCAAGCCACCTGACCTAAAACAGGACTACTCCAGTTCCTAGCACATTCTAGTTCCATACTCTGTTATAGATTTCTTCGTAGCTTTAATCACTACCTAATATTATAATGTCATATTTATTAGTTTAGTATCTATCTAATTCCCTACTTAAATATAAGCTCTGAGAGCAGGACATTTACCTGTTTTGTTCAATGCTATATTCCTGGGGTCTAGAACAGTATGTAGAATACAGCAGGTACTTAATGTTACCTATTTCTATTATCATTATTGGATAATGAGCAAGTGGATTGCTTTTTTTCAGGTGTCTGTGTCTGAGTAAAGTCCAATTGCTAGGGTTGTGGATATTCATATGGTGACCACAGGCTGGTGTGCAGAGCCCAGAAGAATCATTCAGCCTCTAGAAACAATTACCTCCAAATGTTAGTGATACTAAACGCTGCAAAAAGGCAAGAAACTCTGCCAGTACTAGTGGTAAAAGGGATCCATTTGAGACATATTTGCAGAAATTTCAGAACCGCCAAAAGAGGCAACACTCACCTTATCAGCCATCACAGAGGCAAAAAGGAAACGTCCCCCAAGACCAAATGAGTAGATTTTCACACCAATGGTTTTGAAGCTTTTCCCCAAGTCTGAAGTTCTCCATAATTCCAGGGCCCCAAGGTCAGCTTCTTAAACAAGACAAAATATTAATTAAAATTTCACATTCTGGTGAGCCTCCAGCCCAAAACAATTGTTTTAGAGTGTTAATTTTATAGCTAAAGGATTTTTAATTCTATGCTTGTTAATCAAGTGACAATGTAAAATGACACAGCATTAGACAAAGGGAATTCACATTTGGGTTTTAATATTGTACATGTGAGGTTCTGCACTGGACAGAATGACAGAGTTTACTTAATTCAAATACAGTGTTGCATAAACATGTCACGGCCACAGCATCCTGTTTTGCTTTCTTCATGACACACTTATCGTTTTCTATTTTAAGTAGTCTTATTTGAGTTTTTGGTTTTCTTGCTGATCACCTAATACCCACACTGGAACTCAAGCCCCATAAGAGAAGCTTGGGGTCTTGCTCTCTCCATCCTTAGAACAGTGAATGGCATATTACAGCAGGTATGCAAATCAGTGAATGAAAAAATGAGTTTGTTGAATGAATAAATGAAAGACCATGCTTTCTGCTTTGAAATGGTGCCATGGATTGGAAAGCTGACAACATCCACCAACACAAACACAACCTCCATGCTCTTTGGCAGAATCACTATGCATTTCAACTTGTTATTGTTTGTAGCCTAATAATTACTTTATGTAAATACATTGCTAAAATTAAGTACACTGCCTCTCTGTATAGCTCATGTTTTTATTTGATCTAGGCTCAGTACTTTCAAAATTTTTAAAATTCTTGACAGTTATCTTAGCTATTAAAATTACAGGAGAATAGAAGGATCTCTGGTGTTTCTATCTTTTAAAACCCAGAACATTCTACTGTGAATGGATCACAGGACACTTTTATTTGGAACTAAAATATACTTACTGCAGGAGCCGTTTGCATAGGTGGTAAAGAAGATGGTGTTTTCTGATCCCCTAAAGAGAGGCAAAGACAGAGAAAAGACACGGTTCAAGACTGCTGTCAATGGCAGTCACAAAGCTTCAAGCAAGCTTCTAGTGATAAGCTCCATCCATGGGTGCAGGTGAAATGGCCTTCTGGGGTGCTGTATGCCGGACTCTCCCAGCCACACTGGTCAAGGTGCCCCCTAGCCTGGCCCAGGATTTCTCCTGGATTGCATCCACTACTTCACATGAACTCTTCCAGCTGGTCAGACTAGTCTGTTTACACTCTCCAAATCTGCCTCTTGCATTTGCTGTTCCTGCTTCCGGCTTGAAATGCTTTTTTCTCTCCTATAATCAGATCTAACCTCACAGTCTTTAGGATCCTTTAGTCTTTAGGATGTCTCCCCAGGGGACATTTCTGATTGTTGCAACTGAGGGACGGGGAGTTATTGCTAGTACCAGCGGGCAGAGACCAGGGGTGCTGCTAACCATCCTGCAATGCTAGGACGACTCCCCCACAGCAAAGAACTTTCCAGTCTAAAACGTCATGAGTGCCAAGGTTGAGAAACCTTGTATTCTAGAGTACCATGGCATTCTGTACCAGCCACTTGGCACTCCTTTGTCTCCTACTTAATTATTTTAATCGAACAGTGTATACCTCCCTCTCCTACTACATTATCAGGTTCTTTAGGATAGGTATGAAGTTTTATGCTTTGTTGTTTCCCATCAGAACCTAGTTCAATGTTTTGCATGTGCTAAATAATTTAGTTCTTTCATCTCAAATAGACAGCTAGGTCAGAGGTTGAATTATTTAAATTCTACCTTGGAAAGAGAGTTTGCAGGACAGTAAGTTCAGAACCTGGCAGTACTTCTGGCTGAGCACCAGCGCAAGGTGTGGGCTCTGAGCATGTTCTTTCAGCACTTCAGGCTGTCAACTCCTAGAAATCAAAGATCTAAAAAGTGTGTAAATAGTTATCAGCTGTCCAATTATCTTGTATTTAGACACTAATCAAAAAAATGAGTTACAAAAGTAAAAAAAAAATTATAGAGGATACAAAATACCATTTAAAAACAAATTTTAGGGGCGCCTGGGTGGCTCAGTAGGTTAAGCCTCTGCCTTCAGTTCAGGTCATGATCTCAAGATCCTGGGATTGAGTCCTGCATCAGGCTCTCTGCTCAGCAGGGAGCCTGCTTCCTCTTTCTCTCTCTGCCTACTTGTGATCTCTGTCTGTCAAATAAATAAATAAAATCTTAAAAAAAATTTTTTTTTTCAGTAATCTCTACACCTAACGTGGGGCTCAAATCCATGACCCTGAGATCAAGAGTTGCACGCTCTACCAACTGAGTGAGCCAGGAATTCCTAAAGGTTTAGCTTTAAAGATGAGTTTTCTGTTTGCTTCTTTTTTTTAACATCTAACTGACAAATACCATTGAGAGTGCACACTGTGGTGATCTGATATACATGTACCATGGTGAGTTTTAATAACCAAATCTTACTATAGTCTTACTTGAGCACATGTATATACTTTAGGTCCACTGAGAGTGAAGCACCTTATTAACTTAGTTCCTTTAAAATTACTTCATTTCTGGTAAGACCATATAAGGCACAAACACAATTCGTGAAAATACACAGACTGAATGCAGACGTAGCCTGTGTCCCAGAGTGGGGCAGCACAGATCTCATTTTATCAGCAGTTTCTGGGAAAAGGCCACTTGAAGCAATACTTTTTAATATTTTAATTTCAGTCGATATATTTGGCAATGTCTCTATTGCATATCTCCCTGACTCCCTAAGTAGAGGACATTAACTATTAAATTCTTCCCTGGGACTATGGGTCATGTTCATGAACATCAAGCATCTGACACTGTAACACAGTGTTCCCATTAGAAGTTCCTGAGCTACATGGGCTCTCTTGATCCGGCACTAAAGCAGCACATCCTGTTACTGCCTCTCTGGTGTGGCTACTTTTACAGCTCTCCTGCCTCCGTGCCGCCCTCAGCAGTGGCATCTCAAGCTGGCCGTGCTGGTTGCTAGCACTCATAGCCCCCACCTCGGGCACCAATCTGCTCTCCACAGGGAAACTAGATGCACAAATTTGCTGAAATTAGTCAAAGAGAAAGAAAAGGCTCTAAACAAGGGTGGGAGCCTAATCAGAATTTTGGGGGTATGAAGGTTTTTAATTCAATTCTTGCTCCACCATCACCCAAACTCCCCCCAGTAAATCTTTCACAAAAGGGAAACACTAGAGCCCAGCGAGGTTAAGCCACTGACTAAGCCAGTTTTGAACAAAGGTGACCCAGTTCCCAAGTAAGAGCTCCTCGGCATCATCTTAAGCAGGGAGGGGGGTGTGTGCGTGTGTGTGTGCATGTGTGTGTGCTGGGGGGTGTCCCACCGAGAGAGGGGAAGGATTTTTGGTGCACGCACAGGGTGACTCTAGCACTCTGGGGGTTCTCCGGGCTTTCTTCCCGACTCCTTGCTACATTGCGCACAGCTGGAATGGATCTCTAGGTGAGGGAATATAAATCTGGCCACAGAGAAGTACGTAAGTCCCAGGTCAGAACTATGTGTTATGCTATTCCGACTGATGTCACCATTTATGGAAAACAAACCTTTTCGGGCAGCAGCTACTCAAGTCATGGGCCCTGTTTTACACTTTATATCCTAATGCTTAGTAAGATTAAGGATTCTTTCCCAGCAGAATCAGAAGTTCCTCCAGGTCAAGATCTGTGTCACACCCCTCCGCTTATGCTCCTCACGGCACCCTGAAGACTACTTGGCACGTAGCTCAGTATTTAGTCCTGTGACTTCTAGCAGCACTGTTGGGATAGGTTTAGGGCCCTGCACAGATGGAGTCTTCTGTTACTCACCATTTGGCCAAACATACTGCTTTGTGGATTTCTTCCCATTTTCCCCCAAAATCCTTGGACACCCACAGGCCATTCTGAAAGATTATAAATGACTTATCAGAATTCCAGCTTTGTCTTGTGCAGCTGCTTATATGACCTTTAATAATTCATATCTAATCATTTGGGATGGTAAACACACACACTGAAGTTCCATCAAGCGGCCTGCCCTCCATACACACTTGGGTGATGGGGGCCCCTTCAGGGTTTTGGAAATTCAGAATAACAAATGCTTATGGAGTGCCTACTGTGTGCCAGGAACTGTCCCAGAGGTTGCACTGGAGACACAAAGACAAATAAGATACATTCCCTGTTCTTAAGCAGCTCAGAGTTTAACAAGGGGTGTGGATAAGAATTTGACACAATGTGGTAAGTTATGGAAACACCATGTCCAGGGTGAGAATAAGGAGGGGAGCGATGTTGCTTCAGAGAGGGTTTGTGAAGACAGCTGAACTAGTATTAAATAATGAGCAGTGTAACCAAAAGAAGGCAAATGAAGAGATGGGATGTTATTGCACAAATACACAGTTGTACTAGCCGAGGACAGAGGGGATAAAACATCATAGCGCAGGCAAGGAGTTCAAGTCTTCAGACACTGATAGAGCACAAATTCCAAGGTGAGGAAAGAAGGGGCTCATGCTAGGGAGAGATGTGAGGGCCAGCTCACAGAGAGCCCTTGGTTTTACTTTTTTTTTGAGAGAGAGAAAGAGTGTGCACACACGCATGTGAATATGGGATGGGTGGCAGGGGAGTAGAGGAAGGGCAGAGGGAAAAAGAGAATCTTAGGCAGACTACATGCCTAGCGTGGAAACTGACACAGGGCTCGATCTCACGACCCCAAGATTCCCAAGATCACAGAACCTGAGCCAAAAATCAAGAGTCAGTCACTTAACTAAGCTACCCAGGCACTCCTCAGTATAATACTTGAATGGCAACAGGAGAGATGGATTTCATTCCAGAAACAGGAAAAGCAGTAAAAAAGTAGTATCCCATTAGTTCACTGAGAGTTAGTGAAGCTCCAGGGCTTTGGGGAGCTCAGTTGGTTAAGTGTCTGACTTCGGCTCAGGTCATGATCCCAGGGTCTTGGGACTTAGCCCCGTGTCAGGCTCCCTGTTCAACAGGAAGTCTACTTCTCTCTCTGCCTTCTGTCCCCCCCACCCCCCGCTCATACTCGCTCACTCTCTCTCAAATAAAACCTTAAAAAAAAAGAGTTAGTGAGGCCCTAAATCACAGCTGTGAGGAATAGGCTCAGGAAGAATCTAGAAACTAGATTCAGCAGAACTGGTAGCTTTTTCCTGTAGGGCAGAGTGTGTGTGTGTGTGTGTGTGTGAGAGAGAGAGAGAGAGAGAGAGAGAGAGAGA
>RCUC01058521.1:0-21222 GCA_003697995.1 Taxidea taxus jeffersonii | reverse complement strand
TCTCTCCCTGCCTGCCTCTCTGACTACTTGTAATCTCTATCAAATAAATAAATAAAATCTTTAGAAAAAAAGAGAGAATGTACTGCAGTAATTAATCCACTAAGAGAGTACTACATATCCTACAGCACAGCAGCCATTCCGGACTGCTCTTGGCTCTCAGTCTGTAGCTGAGCCCAGACATGGACTCACATTTCTCTTTAAGATACACATTCCCTGTCAATTGACCTCAGTTGGTGTATTTACACATTAACTTTCAATTTCTAACAAGAAATTAATGAAACACTTCACCAGGTGTGACTAAAGAAAACATCTCTCCCTTGGTTCTTTCCAGATTCTTTTCAACTTTCCTTGTTAACATAGCTGTCCTTCACTAAGCTCCCTCTTTGCCCCAGGTTATATAAACCCCAAACTAGTCTATTTTAAATCAGTATAGTATAATTATTAAAGCTGGCAGTTTGTGGATTTCAATTTTTATAACACATTGAATTGCAGACCTCAGTATAATTTCTCCCAACATCCCATTAAAAATACATGTGAAATTAAAGAAAAAATAAAAATATCTAATACAGAAAATCTAAAATGTCGATTTGTTGCTAATGTAAAAAGAATTTGCATAGGAGGGGCACCTGGGTGGCTCAGTGGGTTAAGCCTCTGCCTTTGGCTCAGGTCATGATCTTAGGGTCCTGGGATTGAGCCTCACATCAGTCTCTCTGCTCAGCAGGGAGCCTGCTTTCCTCTCTCTCTTTCTCTGCCTGCCTCTCTGCCTACTTGTGATCTCTCTCTCTGTTAAATAAATAAATAAAATCTTTTTAAAAAATAATTAGGCTATTATTTTAAAAGAGAAAATAAAAGAATTTGCATGGGATGTAAGACCTATATAGAGCAAAATTCACAATCAAAGTAATGGGAAAACACAAGATTTAATACTGACCCTGAGCATATTGCTTTTGTGAAAGACAGGGACACTCTTTCCATCTCATACTCTCTGCCTGCCCAGTAGTTCAAGGATATAGGGTCTAAATCAGTTGGGGGCAATCCCATGGGTACTTCTTTTGAGGTGCCCCCTATACTAACTTCTCCCTTAGTTAATATCTTCCTTCCTACATCCATACAGAGAACACAATTCAGAAATCAACATGTACTATCATGTAGATAGATGACACCACATTGTGTCCTGGAAAGAGAAGCACCAGCACAGAAATAGGAGTAAAGCTAGGAATTGTAAACAGCGGCTGGCAGATTGCAGTGTTTCGTGTCCTACCTTGCTTCCAGTTGTCAGAAGTCAAGTACTGAGGGTATGAGACCTATCACAACCAGAATAAGTGCATAAATTCAGTATCTAATGAACAATATCCATAGGATGAAGAATCTGTACAATAATCTACTTTGCAGCCAAAGGTTTGAGAACAGTATTTATTTAACAATATCCACTTGTACTAAGAGTGCAACCAAGGCTGATACACCTTCTCTGTTGGCAAACACTAGGCCTAGGACCTTTTGTTTTGATTCAGACATAAGGACACAAAAATTCATAAGAACTATAGGAAGAAAAAATTCTAGAGATCAATGGAACACCATCCTGAACAATCAGAAGAAATGCACACCTCTGAAAAAGACAGACTAGAGGAAATGAAGAGTGAAAGGCATTCTAGATAGAGTATCAAAATAGATCTACAGCATGAATATTAGCTGAAGACAGTAAGGATAATTCATCAGATATATAAATAAAATAAAAAATGAATTAAACAAAATAGAATTTTAAAACTTGATAAAGAGAGCAAGGGTTTTTTTATTCATTTGTTTTTTTTAAGACTTTATTTATCTGACAGAGAGAAAGAGACAGCAAGAGGGAACACTAGCAGAGGGAGTAGGAGAGGGAGAAGCAGGCTTCCCGCTGAGCCCCATGTAGGGCTCAATCCCACCTGAGCTGATGCTTAACGACTGGAGAGCAAGTTATAGAATAAAACTAGAGTATAAAAGCCTTCACTTAGGGTTTAAAACACATGAAATGATAACATATCGTTATGAGTGCTGACATATGTATTTCAAGTATAAGAACTTGTATGCAGGGGCGCCTGGGTGGCTCAGTGGGTCAAGCCTCTGCCTTCGGCTCAGGTCATGATCTCGGGGTCCTGGGATGGAGCCCCACATCGGGCTCTCTGCTCAGCAGGGAGCCTGCTTCCTCCTCTCTCTCTCTGCCTGCCTCTCTGCCTACTTGTGATCTCTCTTTCTGTGTCAAATAAATAAATAAAATATTTTTTAAAAAAAGAACTTGTATGCATTGGTATATACACCAATTTCAGGACAGTAATCATCTCAGGGGCAGGAAGACAGAGACAAAGCCATCAAGAATGAGCAAAGAGGGCTTCACCTAGGACTGAAATAGTGTAAAATACTGTGTGCATGTGTATATATGTGGGTACGCATGTGGGTATTTGTGTTTCTAGAGCAAACAGGCCAAAATATTAAATGTTGTAGATGGAGACTACATGCATGTTCCCTAGGCTATCTCTATAATTTTAAGTATACTTGAAATATTTTATAATTTAGAGTTTTATATAAGTAATACACAGGATTGTAAAATAAAAGTCAGCTTTATGCTATTGATAGATCTAAAAAGTGAAGTGGTACCACCAGTTTAAAATCAAACAGATTTATCAGGTAAACGTAGCAATTTTCATTTCAGACAAAATAGAATTCAAAGCAAAAATAAATAAATAAATAAAGGATTAAATGGGAAGAGAGCAGTTTTTATATTAATACAAGCTACACAATATTAAGATACCCTGAAAAGCATAACATCCAAAGTGAGTCTATGAGAAATACAAGCGGAACAAAATGAATATGTAACAGCCAACAGTTATTGGATTCTCACTATGTATCATCTTGTGCCAAGGAGTCACATAGAATAAATATCCCATTTAATATTCATAGCAATTGAATGAAGCCATGTATTATTTTCCATTTATTTCAGACAGGGAAACTGAGGCTTTAAAAAAACACTGATGTAGGAATTTGCAGAGCTAGGATTTGGGCCCAACCTGTCTGACTCAGAACCCATACTTACTGGAACTATAACTTTCAGTTTCCCCAAGTTAGAGTGGGAGACTAGGATTTCCCTCAGATTTGGATTAATAAAGTAGAAAAGAAATACCTAGACGATTCAAATATGAGTTTCAGTTCAAAGATATAAACAAATTAGTACCTTACAGAGAATTTATCTTCTCAAGAATCACTATAACATGTACAAAATTAAACTTGAGCCAGTTTGCAAAGAAAATAAAGAAAAAGTAAAACAAAAATTGTTACTCACTTTCTCTGACTGTAATCAATTAGTAAAAATACAGTAACAACCGTTAACAATAAAATAGTCCACATATTTAGAAATGTTAAAACATTTTTAACATTTAGAATGTTTAACATTTAGAAATGTTTAACATTTAGAAATGTTAAAACCCCTTTCACTGAGGGGTGCCTGGGTGGCTTAGTCAGTTAAACATCTGCCTTTGGCTAAGGTCATGATCCCAGGGTCTTGGGATCTAGCCCCACTTTGGGCTCCCTGCTCAATAGTGGAGAGCCTAGTTCTCCCTCCTTCTGCTGCTCTCCCTGCTTGTGCTCGCTCTCGCTCTCTCTCTCTCTCTCTGTCAAATAAATAAATAAAATCTTTAAAAATAATAATAAAATAAAACATCTCACTGAACTATTTGATCAGAGTATATACCAAAACTGGGATTTTAAAACTATGTAACAAAATGAAAATGAAAATACATAAAAATTAGTGGGCTTCTGCCAAGGCTTTTTTTTTTTTTTTAGATTTTCATTTATTTATTTGAGAGAGAGAGAGCAAGCAGGAGTTGGGGCGGAGAGGCAAAGGGAGAGGGAAAAGCAGATTCCCAGCTGAGCCAGGAGTTGGCCATCCAGACCCCAAGGTTGTGACCTGAGCCAAAGACAGATGCTTAACAGACTGAGCCACCCAGACACCCCTGCGAAGGCTACATTAAGGTAAATCTATAAACTTAAATAATCTATTTTTGTACTCAAATTTTTTTTAGAATAACATGTATCTGGTTTGTAATTATACCTAAACCTTTAAATTTCATTATCAAGATTATCAAGCCAATATAAGAGTTGAGGAAGCCAAAAAAAAAAGTAACTTAAGGAGAGTGAAAGCATATAGCAAAGTAAGGCAACATGAATAAACTTTTCTTTTGAAAATCACAATCGGGGGTGCTTGGGTAGCTCAGTTGGTTAGGCGGCTGCCTTCGGCTCGGGTCGTGATCCCAAAGTCCTGGGATCCAGCACCACATCGGGCTCTCTGCTCGGCAGGGAGCCTGCCTTCTTCCTCTCTCTCTGCCTGCCTCTCCGCCTACTTGTGATCTCTGTCTGTCAAATAAATAAATAAAATATTAAAAAAAAAAGAAAATCACAATTGAATAAATCAAAAAATTAGTTCTTTGGAAAAGAACTCCTTTAAAAATTCAGTATTACAAGAGAGAAAAAGTATCCAATGAATAAGCACAGATAGAGGCAAAAATTAAAGACTTGTTTTTATAATTTTGCAAAAGAACTCAGTGAATAAATTTTAGGAAATTATACAAATAGAATCCAAGGAGACATTGACTCCATAAATTATCATGAAATAAACTCGAACTTTTATCACCACAGCACTTCCAAAAAGACTCCAGTATCTAAACACTTACCATTGATTTTTTCCATATTTAAGAGTGATAATTTCCACATTATTAAGCCCTCCCAAAGCCTTAGAAAACTATTATAGCTATACAATGCCCTTTATAAAAGAGCTTAACAGATTTTATAAACTATCCAAGAAAAATATACCCATCCTATAAAGCAATTTTATTTATAAATATAGGTGCAAAATTTCCAAGTAAAATGCCAGTCTAGTGTTCAACAGCAAACATCTACTTGCTAAGAGATTTTTCTCTCATAAGACTGACCCTGGCATTACATCATGGAACTTCTTAGCATAATATATTAATGGACCCCATAAGAAACTCCAAATAATGATTTGTTGGTTCACCAACTGGCCCTTTATCTACAGGGCAAGGAGTGAGCACTGCAGGTCGGCCTGTGGCGGGTTTAGTAAGCAAGGGAATTTACCTTCGAGGCTTGTCTGCGCTCCTCGGGTAGAGCACATCTCCGCACCCACCCACCAAGATGGTACGTGTTTATATAATGGCCTTCAGCTGGGTTCAAGCACATATATATGGTCCAGGTGGTCACAATTACACCTTGCTCTCTCAAAGCTGCATCCTTAGAGAAGCTTCTGGTGTGGGGAAGGCAAGCCCAGGACAAGCCTAGGACACCAGCACAGGAGCCTCTGATTGCCAGGATATAGTTCTTGGGATCAACCAGAGGTCATGTCCTCTCCTTGACCTCCTCCAACACTCCTTCCCTTGTGACCCACCTCCTCCCAGTTATGCTAGTAGCAGACAGAAAGGGGTTTCACTAGCCTGGAGATGGCCCCTCCAGAGGGCAGCTATCCAGCTGCCCTGGAAACAGATACCTTAGCAATAGTATAGACACATGCAAGAGAAAACACAGATAAGATAATGATGCCCAAAATAAGTAACAATTTTTTTTTTACCAAGAGCTCCTTGGTCCAAGCCACTGATTTAAGACCCCTGGGGGGCGAGGAAGATTACTCAGGGCATTTCTGTGTCATTAAAGATGATACATTACCAGGCTTATCGGGTATGAACACACAACATTCTGTTTGGATAAGGGCGTGGGTATGTCCTTCCAAGACGGTAATGATGTCCAAGGCATTCTGTTTTGGAAGACAGTTTTTTTCATTAGAGACAGCTCAGTGTTCAGTTATGATAGGTTTTACTGGCTAAAGCTTGTTGAGTGAATTTAGTATGGCCTAACCTTAGTGTGTGCTATAGTATACTATATAAATTTATATATAATTTGTATGGCTTTGATATGTGTTATAATGTCCTCCAGGCCAGTGGAAGAAACAAATGTGGCAGTGGATCATACCAGTAGAAAACAGAATGTGCTCATGTGGCCTTGAGGAGAGGGAGGTAGGCAATTGTTACCTTGGAGTGGATTCTCCCCTGTGTGCAGGGAAAACCCAGGGTTCAGTGGCCCAACCACCCAAGTGGGGAGCTGGCCAAAGATTTATACCACACAACCACTGGGTTCTCTTCAGGGCTACCCAACAAATACCTGGGCAGCCCAACCAGTCACTATCCTTTAATATAAGAGAATGATTACACAACTCCAGTGATATCCCAAATTCCTGGTACAATTGGGTTAGTTCTGTTTAATTTTTCTGTTCTCAACATAGGGGTACCTGTGTGCTCAAAGATCCATAACCTGAGGTAAGTCTCATAAACCCATCCCAAATCTGGGCATAGCCACCCATGGTTCTAATGGTGGTAGTTTTAGGATACTTCTGGTCAATAGTTTGATGGGCTATCTGTGGAGTTTGGTTGACAGAGTAAGAATACCCAGTCCCATGGCTTGCCTGGGTGGTTCAGTGGGTTAAAGCCTCTGCCTTTGGCTCAGGTCATAATATCAGGGTCCTGGAATCAAGCCCCGCATCCGGCTCTCTGCTCAGCAGGGAGCCTGCTTCCCCCTCTCTCTCTGCATGCCTCTCTGCCTACTTGTGATCTCTGTCAAATAAGTAAATAAAATCTTAAAAAAAAAAAAAAAGAATACCCAGTCCCAGTGTTATTGATGGTGCATACACAGGCCAGGTTTCTGGATCAGTATTGGTAATATCAGATGGATTACGAGTACTAGTCCTAGCCTGTTCTTCCCTAATGTGCTACTTCCCTAATGTGCCTTCTAATCCCCTCCCTGGAGTGGTGCTATCAACTATGGTAATTCTGATGACCTATCCTGAGGGGAAGCTGCTCACCTACCCAAGAGTTGGATTGATCTCTACGGTGGGCATAGGACGGAACGCACTGTAGAAAGGTATTTCCAGCAGGTGTCCATCCCATGACCAGACACCACAGAGACAGCAGAAGTCAAAGGTCAAAAAGACAGATATTTAGTAGGAACTTGTATGGGGAGGTCTTCTCCTGCTATAAAAATTACATTTGTGCCCTAGTCTTCAGCTGCAGCTTTAAGAATCTGACCTGGTTGTGCATACCATACATGTTGTTGGTCCGAGGAGGCAGCACTGTCTGGGATGAGGAGATGGACTAGGGGCAGGGCACGCCTGACCAAGACCCAAACCTTCTCCTCTCTTTCAGTGGTGTGTATTCCATTCCATGTATAGTGCATTTTAACAGGTTCAGCTTATAACAGCACAACAGGATCCCTGTGGAAATTGAGTAGATTCCCCTTCCCTAGGGGTGCAAAGTAACCCACCTATGCCAGTGGGACGTTCCTCTGCAAATTCCAGTAGACACCATCTTTCCCAGGCACGATGGGGCTTGGTGTTCTCAGCAGCCACTGCATTTTGACTCATGGTGAGAGCCCAGGTGACAGCTGTTTCCCACAATTTCCATATCTTTACAGCATTGGATGTTCGGGCAGGCATGTCAGTAAAAGCACCTTGGCCACACGGACCGAAGGACGGTCCGAGGCTTTACTACATTTGAGTCATCCACCAGTAGCGCCAGTCGCAGCATATGCCAGACTGGGTACCGCTGCTGAAAGCACAATGGGCACTGCATACATACCCAGCTGGAGCAGGTCTTGAAGACTGAGAACTGCCTCAGGCTCTTGCAGGCAAGCTTCAGTGTATTTCTGCATATTCTGATCCCATCAGGGCTCATTCATTATCATCTACCCCTTGGCTTCCCAGTGTCTAAACCGCAGAGTTAATCTCTTTAGAACAGCCCAGCTGTCAGTGCAAAGGGTTAACGGGTTAACTGTCAGGGCTCTCCAGGGCAGGCCCCCCGGCCCCGCACCACCACTCTCAGGTCAGCCCCTGGCAGTTGTGGTTCATGGCTGTTTCCACCCAGATGGTGTCAGTGTTGGACTGAATAGCAGCTGCAGTCCCGGGACAGGGTGCCCTGGTTAGATCCATCTGTGTACCAGGCATCTGCAGGAGTTTCCCCACTCTCTCTACAGGCCACTGGCGCTGCCTACAGGAATAGGAGCAGAACATTTGGAGGATCTACATACCCTACAGGGCCTGTATTTCTAGACGCAGAGGGCCGGTGGACAGGGTGCTTCTCTGCTGTAAAGAGGCATACCGTTTGGTCAAAGTGGGAGTTGGAGCCATGGCCGAGCTAGGTCAATGGAACATATTCCCAATCCACCCCTTGATGGGATTTTTTTTTTTTTTTTTAGAGAGAGAGAGAGAGAGCGAGCACAGGCAGACAGAGTGGCAGGCGGAGGTAGAGGGAGAAGCAGGCTCCCTGCCAAGCAAGGAACCTGATGTGGGACTCGATCCCAGGACGCTGGGATCATGACCTGAGCCGAAGGCAGCCGCTTAACCAACTGAGCCACCCAGGCGTCCCCTGATGGGATTTTTTTTCTGTTCATTTGCTGCACCTTCAAGTTTACAGTCTTTTTTTTTTTTAATTTTTTAACTTTTTAAATTTTATTTTATTTTTTCAGTGCGGAGGGGAAGACAAACCATGATAGTTACCACTCTTTATGCAGTAGTATGCCTACAGATTCTCCATGGGCATCTCTCAGCACTAGTTTGATTACCTTAACCCAGGGACAGAATTGACCAATAGAGGTTTGCAGAGATTGACCTTTTGTAAAATATCAGTGCTCTTTCACACCCTCCACTCTCTCTCAAACAAATAAATAAATCTTTTTATTTTTTTAAATGGGGTGCCTGGGTAGCTCAGTTGGTTGAACCACTGACTTTTGATTTTGGTTGAGGTCATGACCTCAGAGTTGTGGGATCAAGCCCCCATCAGGTTCTACACTCAGCAGGGAGTCTGCTTGAGGTTCTCTCTCTCCCCCTGCCCACACCATAAATCTTTAAAAAATAAAATAAAATCAGTGCTCTTCAGAGTGTCTGGGTGGCTCAGTTGATTAAACAGCCAACTCTTGATTCCAGCTCAGGTCATGGTCTTGAGGTCATGGGATCAAGGCCCAAGTCAGGCTCTGCCCTTAGCAGGGAGACTGTTTGAGAATCTTTCCCTCTCCCCCTCCCCTGCTCTTTCTCTCTCTCACACACACACACACAAATAAATAAAAATCTTTTTAAAAACACATTGTAAATATCAGCGCCCAGGAGACTGGGCCATAAAGTACATTCCTTGGCTACACTGGTGAAAGATGAAATTTATGGAGCTGAGTCTGGTCACCTAGTCATACCAGCTGAGACCTCCCAGATCAGCTTTCAGGAGCTGACCCCTGCACATATGAGAGCCACCTTACCTGGCCCCCTAACCAATCCTCAGCTCAGCACAGACTCAAGAGGAAGTTCAGCCAAAAGGCCGAACACCCAAGTCGGCCTACTAACTCTCATGTAAATGCTTCTAATTTTGAGCCACTATCTTTTGTGGTTGTCTGTTAGCCAGCATCATTGTCGCAATAGGTAAATGATACACCAGCTACTATGTTTAACTCCTTTGAAAGTCTGTTCACGGTAACTCCAAAAATCTCTTCAAAAGCAGCTGAGCATAAGACTAAAATGGCATATGCCAGTCTAACACAGAGACACCTGTAGAGACAGAGAACGTGTTCCTTATTCCCTTCTAGGTTCTCCAGCTGGTCTAATAATTAAATTGACATAAGGCAGATTAATAAGAGAAAAGCCAGTTTAATTCTTTATGTTACAGGAGCCCATAAAAACATGAGATTCAAAAAAATGACTGAAGTGGGCAGCTTTTATGCCTTCTAGACAAAGAAACAATACATTTGTGAAGAACTGACAAGACAAAGGGGTTTAAGCTTGGGGTAGCAAATTAGCAAAGCAATAACAAGGTTTTTGTTTTTTAAAGATTTTATTTATTTACTTGGGAAAGAGAGAGTGTGAGAGGGGAGAAGGTCAGAGGGAGAAGCAGACTCCCCATAGAGCTGGGAGCCTGATGCAGGGCTTGATCCCAGGACTCCAGGATCATGACCTGAGCCAAAAGCAGTGGCTTAACCCACTGAGCCACTCAGGTGCCCCAGTTACAAGGATTTTTACACAGTCTTCTCAGTCTTCTTAGAAATAGATTCCCTATCTCTGGTGATTCGGATCCCTCCTGCCTTCCTAGGAGAGGGTGTGAGAAGGTACCTTCACATGAGAGACTAATTTCTTGTTTTTAGAGGGAAAAGGAGGGTCGGTGTCCTTCTTGCACCAGCTGGTTTTGGGTTGTTGTTGTTTTTATATTTTTTTTCTTCATTTATTTGAGAGAGAGAGCATGATCAGGGGGAGAGGCAGAGGAAGAGGGAGAAGCAGACTCCCCCACTGGGCAGGGAGCCAGATGCAGGGCTGGAACCCAGGACCCCTGGGCCATGACCTGAGCCAAAGGCAGACACTTAACTGGTTGAGCCACCCAGGTGCCCCACACAGGCTGTTTTTAAGTAAATATCCAGAACACGCTCACCACTAACACGTAGTAGTAGTGATAGTAGTAATGCATTAGCACTAGTAACAGCATTCATATTTGAAATTTTAATTCTATCATCTCTCTATAATTATCTGATTTTTCCAAATTTTCTATAATTAGTATGAATCACTTCTATAATCAGGGTGAATTCATAAAAATAATGATTTTCTTTAAAAGTAGATTCTTCATCAACTGCATTTTGTCACTTTTTATCACAGATTTATTCCAGAATTTAATTTGATTTGCTTTTTGTAAATTATCTATAGCGGCTGTCACTTACCCAGAAATGGCTTTTACCTCTGAGTATGCAATGAAGCCACCGGGATTAAGGGAGGGGGCAGACTTTATAGATTCTCTAGTTTGAATCAGGAGGAGAACTCCCACCATGCTGAGGAAAATCTAAAAAATCCTCCTGTATCAGTCACTGCTGATACACACAACAAATTACCTCCAGCATTTAATTACTTAAAACAGCAACCGTTTAGGGGGGTCTGGGTGGATCAGTCAGTTAAGCTTCTGACTCTTGGGTTCAGCACAGTTCATGATCTCTGGGTCTGCAGATCAAACCCAGCCTCAGGCTCCCTGCTGGGCCAGGAGGCTGCTTGAGATTCTCTCCCTCTGCCCCTCCCCAACTTGCATATCTTCTTTCTTTTAAGTAAATTAATTAATCTTTAGGGGAAAAAAAACACCACTTACTTGCTCACATTTTTGGGGTCAAGACTTTGGACAGTTGGGATGGCTCATCTCCACTCCACCTGCGCTGGCTGGGCTCACTCCTGTGTTTGTGTCAGGTGGCTGGCCGGTGGGGCCGGATCACTAGCTCCCACGTGTGGCAGCTGGGGGAGAGGAGAACTTTTGCCTTGGCACCTCGTTTCTTCTCCAGTGAACGAGCAGTCTAACTGGGCCTCCTCACTGGTCGGTTTGTTCCAAGATACTGACAATAGCAGCTGCAGGATCTCTGGAAGCCTAACCTCAGATGTCATGCAGTATCACTTCTGCCATTTTCTATGGCAAGCCCAGATTCAAGGTGTGGCCGGGACAGATTCCACCTCTCATTGCAAAGAGCAACCTGGTCAGGTCGCAAAAGGGTGTGAGGCATTGCTGCAGCCATCTTTGCAAGCCGCTCACCACAGCTCTCCTACTGTTCTGTAATTCATTCGTCCTTACATTAAAAAAAAGTCTTTGAATGCCTTTGGAGTGCTACAGACTGTTCTAGCCACTGGGGAACCGCAGTGTACCAGACAGACATAATCTTTGCCCTTTGGGGGGCAGTTGGGGGGGGCTGTGTAGAGCCTCGGGGAAGACAGGCACTGAGCAGTGATGAAGTGCTGTGAATGCTACAAAGAATGACCAGTCAAAGGAGAGAGTAGTGGAGGCTGACCCCATGTTGAGGGGGCAGGGCAGCCCCAGAATGCAGCCTGGGTTGGAGTAGAAAGTCAGCCAAGACTGTTATTTCCTGTGAGAACCTATTAGAGCTTTCTACTTCCGGGATCTATTGCATCCCTAATGCTTCAATTTACTGTATCTGTGCTGCACGTGTGTTTCTTTCTCCCTTGCTATATAATTGCATGTTTACAGAGCAGGAAAAGTAAAAAGAAAACGGGGGAAATATTCCTTTCAAAGAAAGTCTAGGACAGTCCTGGGAAAAAAAAAGAAGAAGAAGAAATAACTTTTATGAAAAAGTATTACTTTTTTATCATTTCAAAATCTCTTAATTTGAGGAATTTATTATTAATTAAGAAAGCTGAGTTTTTCAAGTGCCTAATTCTGCCTTTGATCTGCAGGCCTCCAGGCTGTAAGTTCCCAGATGTCTGAAGTAGGTTTTATCTTAAGTGTTTTCCTAGCAAAGGCATTTTCTGTGGCACAAAAATGAAACCACAGTTGTGACGCCTTTTGTTAGAAGATACAGATCGATAAGCTGAGATGCCAGGGTTTGAAAACCTGGTGTGCCGGAGGTAGTCGACTTATTAATCTATATATAGCACACCGAGAAGAAGATTTAGGGGTTTTGATGGCTGTTCAAAGAGCGTTCGAGATGAAGAATCCTGTGGGAGAAAAGATGGAACAGAAGAGCACGTTGGAGATTTGTCATACGGCTGCAGGAAAGCTCTCCACCAAAGTGTTATTCTCTTCCCAGCAGGTTTGTGGGAAATGTGCTTCTTGTGTCAAGTTCAAAGTGTCCTGTGATAGGTCTGTGAGGTAGACACTCCCAGGGGTGTGGTGGCTGCTGTCAAAGGAAAAGAGCAAACAATCGGCGGGCTCTCTCAACAAGAAGCACCCTCCGAGCTCAGAATGCCGTGAATCTCATTAGGGATTATTTACCAATGAGTCAACAGATATTTCTGAATCCCTATTATGCACTAGACACCATGTCAGGTTCCAGGGGTGTAATGTGGACAGGCAGACCTTGTCCCTGCCCTTACTGAGAGCATAGTCTGTTAAGCAGGGTGGATAGTAATCAGGCAATTCCAAAGCGAGGCAAAAAGAACTGTGATTGAGAAATACAGAAAACCATGGAAACGCAGCAACAGAGCACCCAGATTGAAGACTTCCTGAGAGAAGTGGCCTGGAAGCTGAGAACTGGAGGATGTACAGTGCAATCGAGAGAAGAAGAGGACTCTGGTTAAAGATGGCAAAATTCGCCAAAATGGAAGTAAAAGGAGCTTTAAAATAAAAGACATAAGCCCACGAAGGCAAAGAAAATGGGAAAGAAGGCACCTGGTGAGAAATTTCAGAATTTGTAAAGCAGATTGACAAATGGAAAGTAATTTAGCTGAACGGAGAGAATGGACTCCCGAACTACAGAGGGAAAAGTCAAGAAGCAAAGCGATGGATTCTGCCACCCCTCAAAGACTCTTGAGTCCGTGGCCCTTGGGAAGCAGGAGTGAAGATTGCTTTACAAGTGTATTGATTCAAACTCTGCTAAGAAGGGACTTGACCACCTCCTCCTCTCTGCCCAGCCCAGCAGATGCCTATCATCTACCCTGGCAAATCACTGAAGGTTTCTTTTCCCAGGAGGATGGCTAAAACACATGTTACAGCCCAGGGAAAAGACCTCTTACTACAATCATGCCTCACACTGAATGTGGAGAGCCCCAGCCCTCGCATCCTAATCACAGACTTACACTCTGTATGACCAAAAAGGAATCTCAGCAACTGCAGAGGAAAGACAAAAATGGTCTATCTTTGAGGGGTTCCCTAACTAAATGGTCACCCTACAGTGAAGACTACAGTCAACAAGCACTCCCCCTCTCCCTACGCACCCAGATTCCAAAGAGGCTTTTCGGGCCCTTCCTCTTAAATATAAACAGTCAAGGATTCCTGGACATTGTAGGAAATGATCTAAAATGGAAAGCCAGGGTACCTGGGTGGCTCGTGGGTTAAGCCTCTGCCTTCAGCTCAGGTCATGATCCCAGGGTCCTGGAATCAAACTCCACATCAGGCTCTCTGCTCAGAAGGGAGCCTGCTTCCTCTTCTCTCTCTGCCTGCCTCTCTGCCTACTTGTGATCTTTCTCTCTCTCTGTCAAATAAATAAATAAAATCTTTTTTAAAAATAAAACGGAAAGCCAATATCTATTCTAAAACAAACAATCAAAACAGCAAACTGATAGAAAAGTTGCAAACAGAGAAGGAATCAGCTTCACCAAAAATTTCTTAATGTCCTCAGCAAAATAAGAGAAGATAAGAAGTAATAAAAAGCAGCATCCTTTCATTTGCTCAAGCCATAAACTGATTCACCCTGACTCCTCTCTTTCTCACACGCTCTGGTATCCAATCTGTCAGCAAGTCCTATGACTCTGCCTTCAAAACCTATACAGAATTTGACCACTTCTTAAATCATTCTCTACCCCTACCCTGGTCCAAGTGAGGCCCATTTCTCACCTGGATTACTGCAATGGGCTTGTAATGGTTCTCCTTGCTTCTATCCTTGTCCTAATACATAGCAGCCAGAGTGAGCCTTTTAAAACATAAATTAGATCATATCATTCCTTTGTCCAAAACCCATATCAGTTTCTGCTTTCAGCCACAATAAAAACCAAAGTACCTTACGGTACCTTAAGGAGCCCCAGGTGATCTGGACCCACCCATACCTTCTCCCCCACCCCAAGAGGCCCTCCCATGCTGACTTCCTTAGTTCTCCTCCAACACACCAGGCACACGTGGCTGGGGACTTGGCTTCAGCTCTCCCCCTTGCCCAGAACACCGCTCCTCAGAAAACCTTGGATAACTCCTTCATTAGCTTTAAATCTTTGCTCAAATGTCACTTTGCCAGTGAGACCTACACAGCCCTACTACCCCACACTGCTAACCACTCTCAGTCCTCTATACACTGTTTTTTCCTTAGCATGTACTACCTTCTCATGCATGTCCGTGGCACATGGTCCATCCCTCTGCACTAGAACATGAGTTCTTCAGGGTAGGGCATTCGTTTTGCCGAATGATGTATTCACAGCCTCTGAATAGTGCATGGCAAATAGGAGGCTGTATTGGTTTCCTAGGGATGCTATAACAATGTACCACAAACTGGGTGACTTCAACTTCAGGACCACTTAGCAAGACACATCCAAGAATATGAAATGACATCAGTCTGACAGGAGCATGGAGCACAGTGCAGGGACTATTAATAGTGAGAGATGATAAAATCAGACACAGACCTTTGTGAGCCATGAGGAAAGAGTTCTTTATCTTAACAGCAGTGAGGAAGCTTGAAGGGAGTTGGAAATGTGGTCAGATTTGCCTCTTAAACAATCACTAAAACTGTGCATATGAGAGAATGTTCTGGGCATAAGTAGGCTGCAATGAACCCAAGGACAGTTCTCCCATAGACTTACATGACTCTGTAAGCCCATCTTTACTCAGTGAACTGCTGCATCTGAGGTCCCACTGGGACCAAGCAGGGTCCTGCACACCTCACCCAGCAAGGCTCCTGGCAACCAAGAGCACAGCTGCTCCGGCTTCCAGGCTGAAATATGTGAGGCCACTGGGCATCCAAAGACTTGGCATCCCAACATGAAGCTGGTGTCATTAGTCAAGAAAGACACTCCAAACCTAGTCAACAGTCTATACTCTTCTTAAGATGATTATATGATCTAAGTAAAGGAAATAAGAGGAATTTTTGCATAAAATTAAGGAAAGGAGGGGCAGTTGGGTGTCCCAGTTAGATAAGCATATGACTCTTGATTTTAGCTCAGGTCATGATTTCAGGGTTTTGAAATTGAGCCCTGCACTGGGCTCCAAGCTGGGCCTGCTTGGGGTTCTCTCTCTCCCTCTGCCCCTCTCCACCTCTAATAGAAATTAAGGAAAAGAAAGCAAGTTGACATATCTTTATCTTCTAGCGTACAAATGTTATGAGAACCTAAGATAAATCCAATACACATAAATTTTTTAAATGGCAAAGAAAAAAGTGTACCCAGGTGGAAAATAATGAAGACTTCAAGAAACATTATTTTTTAAAAAGCCTTTGTAAAGTTTAAGCTAAAATAAATAAGGCCTGATTTAAATATGTTGTAGAGTATCCAAATTGCTTCTGACTTCAGGAAACTGTTTACAATAGTCTGAAAATACTAGGAAGTGGAAAGAGACCACCAAAGTCTATGAAAAAATGCCAAGACATTTTTACAAGCCACAAAACTTTCTAATGTACCCAGCTTTGCTTTCTCACTAAAAAGTGCTAGGCAGAGGATGAGAGGAATCATAGAAAGCTTTTTAAAGCACCTAGAATATAATGGCATCGTGACTAATATGCTTCAGGCTTTTATGAAGGGGAAAAAAATCACATTGGACAAACCTGGGAGATGTTTTTGATAGAACACCAGAATTAATGAATGGAACACAGTAGGTGTTGATTTTATGTCATTATAAGTTAAGCCTTTTATTTTGCCGTCAAGGAATGAAAAATAAATATCAAACCAGTCTGACCTGCTCTCCTGATTTAATAGCTTAATTTCCAGAAACGCCAGTGAAAAATAGCACGAATGTTTGCCTAGGCCAATTCCTCTTTATTATAGTTCATTCATTTTCCCTTTTTCACAGGGAATGCAGCCCCTAACAGAGCTTAATTAAGTTTATATTTTACAGCATGAACCACATTGCCTTACGAGAGGATGCTTGTTAGAGGCATGTGAGGAGGAGGTAGGATGGAACCCAGTCCATAAAAAACATGCCAGGCCCACTACAGAGTTCCATGGCGTTCTTACACCCAGTGGCTAGCTCAACATGAACAACTCTCCTTTTCACACATATAAGGTAGTTGACATTGTACATAAGTCAGGGCAGTGATGGGAACACACCATATCAGTGTCACAAAGGGAATAGTGTTTCTAGATTTATCTTTAGCCCTAATGACACTCGATCCCCCCACATAGGATTGCAGTTTCTACATTCTTTCTTTTTCTACATTGAGAAAGGATATCAGAAGGATTCACCTTGGCCCCCCTTAAAAGTATTGAAGGCAACATGCATCACGGAATTCCCTTAAGGTAAAAAGGTACTTAATGTATAACAGTTTATTCTGTTGGAGGATTTGGTGTGTCAGAGCCTCAGGAATCATGTTGTTGTAACAACTTGCTTGTTAATGTTTTTCAAGGAAATTGGCTTGACCCTAGCCAAGTGACTGATTCCCTATCAAAGTTAAATGAAACATAAATGTTTAAAAAAGGATTTATATCAGGTATATAATTCAAATGGAAAAAAAGCAGGTGACATTGTTATGACTTCTCTGAGAAAACAAAAATAGGAGTATGAATGCTTTTGTGAGGATAGGATCAACTGCATAGACAAATGAAAGCAAAATAAGAGTTGCTTAAGAAAATTAGAAGCTTATGACCCTTTCACGTAAAATCCAGATATAGACAGTGCAGGTTTGGAATAAAAGCAACATAGTGACATGAGAAATGCATGTTCACCTCTCTGCTCCACCAAATTAGTAAATGGCTGTAACTATCAAGGTCCTACCTCATAGTCCAAGATGGCTGGTGGAGCTCCAGTCATTACCCCATGCATTCCACATAGCAGGAAGGGCAATGACAGAAAGGTGAAAAGACTATTTCCCAGCCAAGTTCACTCCCTTTAATCAGTCTTCCCAGAAGTTTCATAGAACACTTCTGCTTCCCTCTCATTGGGAAGATCTTAGTTATATAGCAATACCTAGCAGCGAGGAAGGCTGGCTCTCCATGATATAAATCAGGATTCACTTAAAAGGAAAAGGTGGCAAGGGATGTTTGGGTAAGCAACTAGCTTTTCCTGACTCACGGGAACAATTTTTTTCCATGTTTACAAAGTTTAACATGCGACTATGTAATAATGACAGAGAGCAGATTGCTGGTTGCCTGGAGATAGATAATAGGTGTAGGATGAGAAAATACAAAGAGACATAAGGCATCTCACAAGAATGATGGATAGTTTCACTACCTTGATTGCAGTGAGGTTCTCACAGTGCCATGCACATGTCAAATTACATGCATAAATGTGTGTGATGTACCGTGATGCAGTCCAAATATTTGTGTCTCCCTAAAAATTCATACATTGAATCCTAATGCTCAATGGTATTGGAAGTGGGGCATTTGGCAGATGATTAGGTCATGAGAGTGGAGCCCTGCCCTCATGAATGAAATCAGCACCTTCATAAAAGAGATGCCAGAGGGCTTCCTGGCCCCTTCTGCCAGATGACATGACAAGAAGATAGCCATCTCACCACACAGTGAACCTACTGGGCCCTTGATCTTGGACTTTCAACCTCTAGAACCATGAGAAGTAAATTTTTGTTGTTTAGAAGCCATCTATGGGCACCTGGGTGGCTCAGTTGGCAAAGCATCCACCTTCAGCTCAGGTCATGATCCTGGAGGCCTGGGATCGAGCCCCGTGTTGGGCTCCCTGCTCAGCAAGTAGTCTGCTTCTCCCTCTCCCTCTGATTCTCCACCCCCCTCATCCCCCTGCTCATGCATGCTCTCTCTCTCTCTCTCTCAAATAAATAAATAGAATCCTTGGGAAAAAAAGAAGCTACCCAGTCCCATGGTATTTTTCTTATAGCAGCCCTATAAGCCCTTATAAACCCTTTTCTTATAGCAGCCCTTAATCTTATAGATTAAGACGTACTATATATTAACTACACCTATTAATTAAAGCTGTTAAAACCATAAAGTGAGAAATCTAAAAAAAAGTGAACATAACAAAGCAGAATACACACATATTTTTCAGAAAACCATGTCCTAGTGCTATTAAAGGAATAATTATTCCTTCTTAATTTTAGAGTTGCTTTTTTAAATACCATTCTTGAGAGATTGAGGTTCTTCTTGTAAAACCTGTGCACAGAAAGACAACAACATTGGTATTAGATAATCCATGATAGTGATAATGCTGGTATTAGATAATCCACCATGCTGAGTCATAAGTAAAGGCTGACAAGTATAACATCAGTGGTGAGCAACAGAAAATGTCTTTCATTCACCAATTTTTTAAGTTTAACTTCTCGGGACGCCTGGGTGGCTCAGTTGGTTAAGCAGCTGCCTTCAGCTCAGGTCATGATCCCAGCGTCCTGGGATCAAGTCCCACATAGGGCTCCTTGCTCAGCAGTGAGCCTGCTTCTCCCTCTGCTTCTGCCTGCCACTCTGCCTGTGCTCGCTCCTGCGTTCTCTATCTGACAAATAAATCTTTAAAAAAAAAAAAAAAAGTTTAACTTCTCACTTGGAATAGAAATTCATTAATTTTAGTATCTTTGATTCTCCTTTTTGATTACCAAGAAGGTACAACTATATGTAGGGACAATTATTTCTTTTATAGAGTGGGTAGCAGTGAAGAGACCAAAATTCCAAGGTTCTTGGACCTCCTAGGGAGGAAAGAAAATAACTCTCTCACTTCCAGCATGACCTCCATCCCTTCAACAACAGCAGGCAAGTGTTGTCCCTGTTGCTGGTGTCTGTCAGTACCCTCAGCACCAACCACACTCTTGCCCACCAGGCCATACCCCTTCTCAGCAGTCCAGACACCTTCCAGGCCACACTCCTCAGAAATCCAAACACTAGGTGGAGATACCTCAAGATCTGAGCACCAGTTACATGGCAAACCCTCACTGAAGACCCACTCACCAAAAGCCTGAGGGTTCAGAGACTAGTCCATGGGCCCCTCCTCTAACCCCAGGCTGTGGCAATACCACTAGTTCTTTTTTGTTCCCCTGTTCTCGAGGATAGTAGCTTCTTCCTAAAGTCGCTACTCTTAAGGTTACTCTATCATCCTCTTTTGCTCCTCCAAACTTCCAGTATCTCTAGAACCAATTCCCTATATTTAATCCCCTCTGTTTGAAGTTCCTAGCACCGCTTTCTTCTCTAGCTAGACTCAGACAGGTACATTTCCCCACTAACAGTAGATCTTTCATAGCTCCTTAAAATGCACTTAAAGCACCCATTTCCCATCACTACAGAGTCAACTAATAAATTTATCAACTTTGCCAGCCTGGTATTCCAGAAGAAAAGGGATATACATGATAGCTCTGCCACCAGACCAGCTTCACATAAAAGTACAGGCAAGTGGTTGATGGAAAAGCACTCAAGTGAGAACCAGAGGCCTAGATTCCTATCTGTAGCTGGGTCTCTGGCTCCCTGGCCCACCAGGGAAAAGTTCTCAAGCCTCTCTGAACTTGCAGTTACTCATTTGCAAAATAAGGGCTCAACTAGATGATCTTTCACTTTCCCTCTAGTTTTTATTTTTGTCAGAGTTAAAAATCCCTTTCCGTCTCAATTTCCTCACTGGAAAAATCTGAAAATCTGAAAAATAACTGGTAATTCTACTCTAGGAAGCTTGTTTTAAAGATACTACTTAAAGGGGAACATGGGTGGCTCAGTCGGTTAAGCGTCTGACTCTTGATTTCAGCTCAGGTCATGGTTTCAGGGTCCTGGGATAGAGCCCCATGTTGGGCTTGGTGCTCAGTGGAGAATCTGCTTCTCTCCCTCTCTCTCTCTCTCTGTCCCTCCTCCCATACCCGTTCTTGCATGCTTTCTCTCTCAAATAAATAAATCAATCTTAAAAAAAGAAAATACCATTTAATAGCTTTTATAATATTTGGAAGACAATCAATCAACCTCAATACAATGCTTGAGCATCTCACTATACCACAAGTACTATACCAAGTGCTAAAGACACAGAAATGAATAAGACACATGTCTTGCCTTCAAGGATTTTGCAATTTACTAAGGAAGACAGAAATATATATTTTTTAAAAAAACATAATGCTGTGTGACACACAAGAAAAAGAAAATAATAAACTAGAAGGGAAAAGGAACTGGGAGACAGCCTCCCAGAGAAGGTGACATCTGATTTGGGCTTTGAAAGAGGAATAGGCAGGCATTTGGTAGAGATAAAGGAGGAAGGTTTTCCCGGCAGATATCACATTGCAAAGACAGGGGAGTGAAAGCTTATGATGTCTTCAAAGAAGTATAAACCATTCAGTACTGTGGAAGCTTAAAGTTCATGGAAGCAGTGGAGAGGATGGGTGCTGAGGATGGCCATGCCATTCTAAGAAGTTGGACCTCATCTTGTGACCTCTGGGGACTGGGAAGTTTTTACCAGAGGACTGACATGGTTTCACTTCAGAAGAACCAACGCTGGCAGCAACATGGAGAATCAGTCTGGGGCCAGCAGCCCAGCTTCAAGGTTATGGCAGTGTCACCTGGGTCATGGATGATGAAGGCTGGAGCTAGGCAGTCGCAGCAGGAGAGAGCAGATTTGAGAAATGTTTTGT